>JANHFO010008864.1:206071-218689 GCA_032468095.1 Pareas carinatus | reverse complement strand
GGGAATAAAGACAAGATGAGCTATGCAGGTGCCGAATAAGGAAGGGGGAGGCACGAAGAAGGAATGTGGGAGGGAGAACTGGGTGGATGAGGACGTATGGAGGGATGAGCAGGTGGAGATCAGAAGTTTGTTAATTGCTTATTTTCCCATCGTCATGGGTATAAAAGCTGAGTCAGCCCTTTGTTCCAGGGTGCCTTCTCGCTCTGAACCAGAGGAAACTGGACACCCGCTTCTTGCAATGGCCGTTGCAATAAACTGTTGGTTTTAATTTTCCTGCAACCTCGTCTTGAGTATAATAGAACCTACAAATACTCGAGTGATTGGTTAGTGGAGGTTCCCTAGAGATGCTTGAAGGAAACTGACAACTCGCTCTCAGCCCTGAGGAGTGGCTGGGAAAGCCCAAGATAGAGGCCCGCGGCCCTTTCAAGCATCCCCCAGAGTCAGGGGACTCTCCTTCAGGATGGGCTAGAGGGCTAGAGGGCTCCCCTCAGCAGGCAGCACCAGGTTGGATTCCTGGGTGGGGATTATGGGTCAAAGTCCACGATCTTCTGAGGGCACCAGATTGGCAAAGCCTGCTGTGGCCCATTTTGTTCCTGCTAAACAGTGCTTAAAAAAAAAAAAAGTACATTGGAATCATGCTAAAATCCATTGTTTCCAGTGATACTTTATGGCGCTAATAGCAGCCATTACTAACAAGAGCAAGTTCACCTGGAGAGGCAGGTAGAGGATGCAGGATGTTGGGGGTCAAAAGGGCGACTGGGCCGTCAGGCCGTTGTCTTTGCCTGCCACGGACATAGAAGAGAGCAGCGGACATAGAAGAGAGCAGCGGGAGAAGCTCTGGAGTGAGAAAACCGCCCTTTCAGCCTCAATGAGATCAACTATTGAAAATGTACAAGCTTTGGCCTAAGGCAATTTTGCTGTATCTTTTCTGAATATCAGAAAACAATGCCCTGCATTTATATCTTGTGGAATTCCCTCCCCTGCCCCGCCCTTTGCAGGCTGGAATTGAGCCCTTTTGAAGCAGGCTGGCAGAAATCCAGAAACCTCTGCCAAGGTGATATTGAAGAAGAGCCAAGAGGCCAACACGAAAGGATTCCGGACATTGTTGTCTATGAAAAGCAAATCCTCTTCGGAGTGAAATCAAAGTCCATGCTTCTGAGTCTCACGGTACAAAGAGCTGATTGGCAGGAGGGTCGGTTTCCGCCCGTCTCTTATCCTTGCAATTGCAGATCTGAAATCAAATCGTTTTCCTCTGCCGATATGGACACTGGCTCCAATGTATTTAGCCTTTCCTTTGAGACAGCTCGCCTGTGAGTTTCCCCGCATGGACAACCAACAACCTGGTAGGATTGAAAGTAGCTGCCTGACTCCCAGGCACTTACTTATTCTCTGGTCGGAGATTGGCGGGAGGGGTCATTTGGCCCGGGGTCTCCCTGGTCCTTCTCCAGCACTCTCTGAGATGGGTCTACCCCGAATCAGCACCGCTGACTGGCTGCGACCGCCAGGGTGTAAAAACCCTCGTGATCGTGTAGACTGACCCGACCCAAACAGATAAAGCCAGTGGGATTTTTAATTTCTAAAGGGAACCCTCATGATCATGTAGACTGACCCACCCCAAATGGCAGGCAGGGGAGGGGCCTTCCGGATGCGCTGCAGCAGCAGACTGTTGTGGGGAGGGGCACAGGGGACGTTTTGGGCATGTGAAAAATGCTTTTCTCTTTTGGTTTTTTAACCGTGGTTCCAAAGAGCGGCTTCTATTTTGCTGCCACAGACGCCTCGGGCTACGGTTCCCATCATCCATGGCGTGAGGGACTGCCCCGGGCTTTGGCTTCCTCCCCTCCCCCCATCGGAGGCGCCCCCATTCCCCCAGCTTGCGACTTTGCTTTCTGGGCAAGGCGGCATCTCCCCACCCTTCTCCAGGCGCAGAGGATTCCTCGCGGGCGACCCCCGGCCACTGAGGACAGCTGTGCATTCCCCGAAAGAAGGGCGGGGCCTCTTGTGCACGGATCGCGGATCAAGAGAAGAGACTGTGGATGGCTGAGGGTTCAACGGGGGGGGGTGTCTCTGAGTTGGGGTTTTTTCTCACAGACATTTCGGGACTCGGCTAGGGATTGTCATCGGAGCTAGTAGGGATAACTGGCTGTTCGGTCTCCTGGAGGTATTCCAAAATATCGCTTCTAACTGAACTAAATTCCTCGATGCAATTTCCCTTCTCTTTCTTTTTCTCCTTCTTTCTCAAACGCAACCCCTTCCTCTGCCTGCCCCTCCTTCTCAGAGGCAAGGCAGAGGAAGCAGGAAGCCATTGCCTGCTCCCCGTCTTCTTCCAACCCCCTTCTCTTTCGCCGAGATGATGTAGCGGCCAAGAACTACGCGGTCAGATGGCCCCGTGGCGAGACGACCGCCCCCTCTTCAAATCCAAACCCAAGTGGTATGCATAATGCTCTGACCCCCTCTTTTCCGCACAGCGACAACCCTGTGAAGCGGGTTGGGCCGAAAGAGGGGCCTGGCCCAAAGCCACCCAGCCGTTTTGCGCGCCTAAGGGAGGGCTGGGGCGCCCTTCTCTCCCAGGGAGACGTCTGGCACCTCCCCACCGCGCCAAACTGGTCTCACAGCGGGATCAGCCCGGAAGCCTGAAGGCAGATCCGTCAAGGCAGGGAGGGAACTCCTGGCCCTCCTTCCTCCCCAAGGCCACACATCTCCTGGTGTCCTCTGGCAGGTCAGAGTCAACATGATGTCAGTGACAGGGCAGATATTTTTTTTCCCTTTTGTCTCTGGCTTGCCAGAAAAAGCATTCTGGAGATGAAAGCCGGCACGTAGTTTGAACTACACCTGCCTCTTATTCTGTCCTCAAGCCACACTCTGATTTAATGTTTGCACTGAGCCTTCCTGAAAGGCACGTCCCGTCTCTGCTCCTCAGGGAAACCTCTTTTCTGAGGGGTGTACCTGTTTTCCGGAAAGGAGGGCTCCAGATCCTGGCCGTGGGCTTCCAGAAACCTAAGCAGGTCTTCTCCTTGGGAGATCTTGGTTTGAGTCTTCAGCAGCTCCTGGCAGTAGACCTCCAGCAGCCTCAGGCTCTCCATGCACCGGCTGAGCTTCTGGTTCTTCCTCAGCAATGCACGGGCATCTGCAGAGGGGGAGAAGGGAACAAAACCCCAAGGCCTTCCACTTCTGAGCACGCTTCCACACAACCTATGCTTTCTTCTCCCCCACAGCACTACAATTTGTGCAAGGCGCAATGTCTTGCTTTAGAAGAACCCAGGAGTGCAGAATTCTGCAGGGGTCCAAAGCAGAGGTGGAGGGAAAAAAATAGTTCTTAAAGGGACATCAAAGCTGTAAAATCAGCTTTGAAGGAGGGAATGGCGCTTAAATTATATATTGCGTTTGACAAATATTTGCTCCAATCTTTCTTCCCATGACGGAACCAAGAACAGAGACCCAGGATGAGAAGAAGCTATTTTTAATTGGCAATTCCCCTCCGCCTAAAGCAGCCCCTCCGTTGTGATCTTCGTGGCTCTCCTGGGCCAGACAAAGCCTGCGCTTGTAGTCCTGGGAGTGGACAGTTGCAGAGTTTTAAGACTTGGGAAACTAATTGATCCCTTAAGTCCTCTCGAAGAGTAGAATGATATTTTTTCGGTGAGAGAATCGTAGGCAAAACCTCAGCAAAATTTAAAACACCCATTTCCCCCCTCTGCACAAAGCTATCCGGCATTTTAGTTTACATGAGTGCGCCACAGTGTGGAAGGTTTGTAACGGGGGGCTGCTGATTTAGCACCTCCATCATCGTGAGTGGAAATGCAATTTAAGTGGGCCAGAGGCGGCCAGCCTTCAAGGGCATATCTCTGAAATCTCTGCAAGGCTGGTAAACAGACTTGTTTCACCAATTTAATTCAGGCTAAAATCCAACCAAAACTCATTCTTCCCTTTTACCTCGAAATCTTGGGAGAGTCCGATCAGACTTTTTCAACAAACCACTTTCGATGGGGAATTTTCTCTTCAGTCCTTTCTGAAAAGAAGAGCCGGGAATGAGCTCTGCAGGGCAGAGACGGAGAAATTCTCAAACCCGAGGTCGACTGAAACTTACATGGAGGGTCCTAAATTCTTCAAACGTCCTGTAAATGAGAACCTGGGTTTGGTCAGACCAGGAGACAGAAAGCATGCAAGTCTGGAGGGGGGGGGGCGGGAGACACAAAAAAACATATAATTTTAAATCCCACGGACCAATAATATGAATTTTTTTTAAAAGATACATACATTTGTAAAATAATGATCAGAGAACTTCCATTTTATTAATAAAAAGGCACCTATTTAATATAACACAATTAAAAAGCTTTAATTATAACAAAATTATAAATACTTATTTAATCATAACAAAATCTTTAAAGGCTGTTTAATTGTAGCAAAATTATTAAAATTAGTTTAATTATTGCAAAATAATTGAAGCTTATTTAAGTATTACACATTTTAGTGTGATATTTGTTCCTGCTCGAGAAAGAGAATGAGAGACAGAGAATGAGAGAAAGAGAATGAAAGACACAGAGAATGAGACACAGAGACAGACAGACAGACACACAGAGACAGACAGACAGACAGACACAGAGAGACAGAATGAGAGAAAGAGAATTGCTGCTGCTCACTCCCTTTTGCTGCTCCACTCACCACTGTGAAGCCATGAGGGTAAAGAACTGCTGCCGCTACTTACGCCTACACTTAATATAGTGTAAGTGGGTCAGGGATGTCTTATTGAGAATTTGGAGCCAAATGTAATAGTAATGTATATAGAAGTCATCCTAGGCCAATGATATTCTGACTGTGATTGTGTATAGCAGGGTATTAAACACAAGTGTTTCCCCAGGGCGTTGGCAGCTGCAGTGGGGGAAGTGGGGGTCATGGGCACATTGGAGCTGCTGGGAGGGGCACAGGCTTGGGGGCGCTATTGACAGCACTGGTAGCAGCCCTCAATGAAATTGAGTTTGACACCCCTGGTGTATAGGGTTGAACAACTTATCCCAAAAATGGTGCATAATTTGACTTTTTTCCCTACGTTTACATTTTTTGCAAGTGTCACCTCAGTCAGGAAAATCTTTGCAACCAGTTATGACCATACCTGAACTGAGAGGTGTTTCTCATTGTCATAGCCTATAAGAAAGGTACAGGTGGTCCCAGATGTTGCGGTTTAACTAATTATGGGCATGATCCATTTTAGCTATGTGGCATAACTACTTGGAAAGCTATATTAGTTGACTTCTAAATACAACTCAAAGTGCTGATTACATCTTTTAAGTCACACATAAAGTATCTGGGTATCTTCAAAACTTTTACTTGCATTAGTTATCTGCCTATCCAATAATATCTGGAAGAGAGAATTCTCTCCAGATTCCTACTTCAAAGGAACGTGATTATCAGAGGCCATGAAGGAAAGTCATCTGTATAGTTGCCTCAATGCTCAACACTGCTTCTGAGATCAGACATTTCTTTGCATTACTTTTGAAAAGACTCCTGTAAATAATAAAGCAGTGATGGCAAACCTATGGCATCTGTAGCAGAGGCACGCGTGCCATTGCCCCAGCACAGATTTCTTTACTAGAAAGCCAGAGGGATGCAGGTTCCCCTTCCACTCTCCACATGTGTCCGAGGAAATTTCTGACATCACCCGCCCCTCTGCCCAGCAGCTCGATGGGAGCCCTTCCTCCCTTCCCTGTCTTGGGTAACATGAGCGGCTCACATGTGGTGCAGAGTTTGTGGCAAAGGTGCGAGAGGACAGGAGAGTAGTTAGGTTGGAGAAGAGCTTAACTTATAGCGGGCCACAGAAACTGGGGTAGGCCACTGGAAGACCTGCGGCAAATTGGGTAGGCAGTGGGCAAGATGGAGGGTACCGATGGATGAAGGAGGGCAGGGGGGTGTCAATGGCCATGGCAGGGAATATGTTATCGTGTTGGCACTGCGATAAATAAGTGGCTTTTGGGTTGCAGTTTGGGCACTTGGTCTCTAAAAGATTTGCCCTCACTGTAATAAAGGCTTAGTATGATACACATTTTTCATACTGAACAGATCTCAAGAAGCAATTCATTTTGTAAGTAGTGGAAGATTTCGATGTATGTTTGTTTTTTAAAAATAACTTTCTAAAAGAAACAGGTGTCTCAGGACATTTTATATTTTAGATATTAATTATATTTAAATATTATGTGTTTAAATTTAAAATATTTTTTAAATTCCAATTATATGAAATTAGAGATGAAATCAAGTCCTGAAAAAACAAATCATTTTTAACCTAATGAGGTCATTCTTCAGGAGAAATAAAGTTATACCCAAAATGTCTAGAATAAACTCTGATTCTGTATGATATATTGTGAGTCCAATGTTACATGAGATTTCATTTTGGTCATCTACCCAAACTTGTATGTGTAGTTTGAATTTGCTTTGTCACATGTTTTAACATTTATATACTTTCACAATCTGCATTTAGACTTAATGCTACATTAATTTAATATGATAGTATCACAAATAAACTTTATTATTTCTGAGATGTATACTACACAAGTAGTTCATAGAGAACATATTATGATAAATTGATTTGTGGCTTAGTGTTAGAACAAAATGCTGCCACTTTTTGGAAGAGCATAACATATACAAAATAAAATTATACTGATAACTAATGACCATAGAATTCTTCATTAATTAAGTAGGTATTTAATAGTGACAAATTATGCATCTATAACAGATGACCTTTGAAGTCATTCAAGATACAATCATAGTCATGCATTAAAATCTGCTTTTCACTGTAATGTGTGAATGTATAAAATTAAATGAGGCTTGCAATATAATCAGTGTGGTTGGTTGCCTTAATATATTCCATTTCATTTTGAAATCACTATAAGCCAACAGTGATGAATCTAATTTGATCTGTTTCTAAGAAAACCAGTGAAAAGAGATGCAAATAGATTTATTGACAACTGGCAACTCTGCTATATTTCAAGAGTGTTTAATATATTCTAAGATATTAGATACTTTAAAATATTTAAAATATGGAAAAATGCTTCTGATAATATTGAGAGTGGAGTTTTGCCACTATTGCAAATATTATTACTGTAATAATCATTAGATGTGTTGACTGAATTCACTCATAAAAAATAAAGAATATTGTTCACTAAAACATTAACTGCTGCATTATAATTAAATAGCTGGAAACATTACATGCAAAATTTATTACAGTAATAATTTATCATCAATACTACCAGTCTTGACAATCAGTTAAAGTTAAAACTTTCAGAATCATCAACTACTTGGAATCCAAATCTAAGAAAATCATTTTACTTCCTTCTCTAAGGTCTATGTTGGAGCATCTAATCTGTGACTGGCATAAGGCGAAATCTTGGGCCCTTTACAAAACCACTCAAGCAGTGTCCCTCTACTAGCTGATCCCAGTTAACTCCTTGGTTCCAAGGGTTCTAGGTTACGAAACAGGGCAGCTGGGGGTAGATGGTTGTCTTAATAGGAGAGGTTGTAAATCTCTCATTGCAGAAGGGACTGATGCCAGTAGCTCTTAAACAAGGTTTTACCCTTCCTTAAGAGGTTCTGCCTTACTCAGATATACTGTAATATACAATTACTGCGTGGTCTCCAGTCAGATGGTTCAGGACCATCCAGAGCTCTAGAAGAAGCAGATTATTTGCACCTACATCAGTTTAGATTCAGATATGGGTAAAGAACTGAGCAAGCGCTAGTTGCTCTGGTAATGACCTGTGCTGGGACCTGGACAGGTGTAGTGGTCCTAATCATTTTGGACCACTTAACATCCTTCAGTAGTACAGACTGGTGTTTCTGGAGGATCTGCAAGGACTGGGGATTAGAGGCACTGTTTCATACTCCCTCCTCGGTGGTCAGTTCAAACTGGCAGTGAAAGAGAAAGTTTGGCATAGTGGTTGCTCCCTTGTGGAGGGTCATAGAGTTAGTTCTCTCTCTTGTTACTTAATCTTTATATGAAGCTGCTAGGAAAGGTCATCAAGCAGTTTCAGGTTTAGAACTACCAATATGTTGATAATACCCAACTGTAGAATGCAATTCTGAGTCAGGTTGGAGATGTAGTTAAAGTCTTGTTCTGATGCCTGCAGACTATTCAAGTTTAGATGGGACAGAGAATGTTTAAATTGAATCCTAATAAGATGAAGCTGTTTGTACATCAGGGTTCCTCTATGACTCAATTTGTGTCTGAACAGAGTTGTGTTGTCCCTATTGGCGCAGGTCTGTAGTTTGCAGGTCCTGTAGGATCAGCAAGGAGAGGCTGTGACCATGGGATTTCTTGTCCAGTAGTAGCCTGTAGTGGCACAGTGGTTAGAGTGCAGTACTGCATTCTACTTCTATTAACAGTCAGCTGCCAGCAGTTCGAGTCCCACTAGCTCAAGGTTGACTCAGACTTCTATCCTTCTGAGGTTGGTCAAATGAGGACCCAGATTGTTGGGGGCAATATGCTGATTTCTGTAAACCACTTAGAGAGAGCTATAAAGCACTGTGAAGCGGTATACAAGTCTAACTTCTAACTAACTAGCCTAATCTAATCTAAACTAATCTATTTACCTATTCACTTACTTGTATGAAAATTAACTTGTTGCTTATATCCTACAATCTTCAGTAGTTGTTTTATTTAGTATCCTAATATGACTTGTAGATTGTTTATCTAGAATCTTATGACTGTTCTATGCCTATCACAAAAATGTATCTCATGACATGATGAATGTATTTTATGTCATGAATGTTTTTATGAAATGATGGATATACTCCATGATTATGATTGTGGTATGTCACTTTTAGCTTGTGTGTACATGGAGAGCATATGCACCAGAGACAAATTCCTTGTGTGAGTCCAATTACACTTGGCCAATAAAGAATTCTATTCTAACTATATCTAGTTTAGAATTTGATTTGAAATTTAGTTAATTAGTTCATCTGTTAATTAAAGTTGCATTTAGTTAAATTAATATACTCCCAATACAGGATTCTTCCCTTCCAATTAAATACAGAATTTGGACAGCCTTGAAGATCTGGCAAAGGGCCTTTGGGCAAGAACTCAGCTTCCACCCCAGCTGTGGGTGCCTTTAATGTGGTTAGAACAGAACCCTCAGTGTTTGCTGTTCTTTACTATTTTTTTTTATTTGCAGCATTTTAGTCCTGTAAACCAATCAGTCTCCTAATTGGAGAAAATAAATCTGAGGAATATGTAAAACAAATAAGTCCTATTTTTAGACAGAAATAATTTGTTTTATAGTCAAAACAAAACACAAGGCATTTATTTCATATTTCCTCTCCTTCAACTCCCACACACCATACCATTGTCTCCCCAAGTCCTACAGTACAAGACGGAGACATGTTGGAGATTTCTGTAAAGGTGGAATTGCTTACCTGGTTCTATTCAGTAACCAAAGGGATCCATCTCAACACCTAGAGAAAGCTTAACACCACTTAAACATTTTTACTTAACACCTGCCAAGTTTTTTTAATTACTATTCTGTTTAATATTTAAAAATAATTAAAATAAACTGATTAAATAATATAGCCATATTTATGTTGGATAGTAAACATTTCAGGTAATTTTACTTTTTTGCATAAAACTAATTGTATTTATAACTTATTTTTAAACAAGGGAAGTTGTTTTCCTATGCTATTGCAAATTTGTTCTGTGTTTTTAAGTGAGGAAGGTTTAATAATTATTCGATGTACAATTTTTAGTGGAGTAACTTTAAATTACTTAGTCAGCTTACCTTCAGAATATTTTTACATTATTGTTTACCCTTTCTTTATAAAATAAACTCAAATCAGCTCATCAAAACAAGAAAAATTTTTCATTGATATGTCATATTTTCTTATCTGAAAAAACAACTGGGTTATTCACTAATTCAATCAGGAAAAAAATCAGGATATGTATTTTTATGATGATCTAATTAGATTTCATCCAACTAAAATACAATATAAAGTAAAAATAAAAGATGTCAAATATTGAAATTGTTTTTCACTATTTGTTATTATTTCAATCAATGTTTTAAATAGGCAACCTACAGCTATAAAAACATGCTAGTCACATGAATCACTCAAAAAATTAATTCTAAGTTCATGTACTTGACACTAAATGGATTATTTGCTTTTATCTAATACATAAAATAGTTATGGCTATCATTCATTTTCCTTTATTTCTCCCACTATATACATACTTTGTAAAATAAAAATATCTGTTTTAAATGAAAATATTAGAATTAATAATATTTTCATGTCAAAATAATTGTCTTGTATTTGAAGTTAAATGAATTAAGATAAAATACACATTTTGATATGTATTTGACAGTTATGATCTGATAATTAATTTCAAGGGGGGAAACCCAGTAAACAGAGGTTAAAAATAAAAATGCAAGCAGATTGGACAATAGTTATCTTTTGCAGATATTTATTGTAAGAACATAGTAACAAAAAATAAAAACTACCAACGAAGAATAACCACTTATATTGCTGAAAGATGATAAAATTAGCCTATATGTGTATTGGGTTCTCAGATCTTGAAAGACAGCTTTTAGTCTTATTAAAATTTCTGCTATAAAGATGTAAATATATCTGTTCTAGCTTGATTGCTCTAATAATGGAATGCTAATATAAATACTTCATGAAGAATACTGGGGAATCAGGATATAATGTTTCTTTTAATTCTAGATTTTAACTCCAAATAATTCACAAGCTATACTAAATCAGATATGCATATTCATGGCAAAATCACAAACTAGGATTATTTCATTTAAGCAAATTAGGATATAGATAATATCAAGGAGGCATATAAAACAAGAGGTGCCACTTTGCTAAATCAAAATGATACACTGATTTTTCTCATGTAATATATTATTATTAAGGCATACTAGAACTTTGATGTTGACCATTCTGATGTGGCAAATTGTTGAAAACATTTGGGGGTATCTAGGGAACAGTTTTTCTTTGCCTGGATATAACTTATGAGAAGAGATGCACCTTTAAGTGTCTTTATCAGTCAGCCTGTGTTGTCTCCACAGAAGCAGAGCCATCTGATAAGAGTAGAACAAGCAGCAGCCTGGCTGTTATCAAAAAGTGAGCTGTCCCATATTCACAACATCTCATTACCCTTATATCTTTCACCACTTTTCTCAATTGCGTGTCATAATCAAGCAAATCAATCATGTTTTTAGAGTCTTTATTGCCATGTATACACATTAACAGAATTATGCTTCACAACTACATATTTAAAACAGACATTTTCTAAATAAGAACCTCACTATGCAACGACCATTTCTCATTTATTCCAGTGTCTCTAAATGACCCACTCACTTTTTCAGTACTCTCTCATTATTTCCTATGCATCCATTCTTATCATATAACAGTGTTACATTTTCTTTCTGGATTGCATTGGCTCAGAAAATAAGCATCCTTGGGGTTTGTTTTTTTGTTACCATGATTCACTAGAGTGAATACACTCCAACAGACAAAAATGGAAAGGGTCTGCAAGCTCTATCAAGAAAACTCAAAGAGCTCAGTGGAAAAAATGGAACTAAAATTAAATATAAGGAAGACCGAACTAATGAAGACCACAATAAAAACAAACAGCCTTAACTCTTTCCCAGAAGTCTAGTGTTTTTGCCTTTTTGGATCAAACCAAATATCAAAGATGCTGTGTCTCAGTCTTTTTAATCATTATTAAAGTTTTTATTCTAAGTTTTAATGTTTGTTTTTATGGTTTTTTTATTGTGCACTGCCGGGTACACTCATGCATATGAGATGGGTAGCAATATGAATATAAGTGAATGAATGCCTGAATAAATAAAAACATCAACAGTAAAGGAATAAGCAGTCAAGAAATACACCACAGATTAGCATTTCATAAAGCAGCCAAGGCGGCCTTGGAAAAGATATTCAGATGCAATGATGTATCTATACCTATATATATCATAATAGTGCAGGCGATGGTATTTCCTATGAATACTTTATGGAACTAAAAGTTGGACTTCGAAGAAGCCAGATAGAAAAAAATTATAATGAGTCTTTGACCTTTGGTGTTGAAGGAAACTCCTGAGAATACTGTGAATAGTCAAGAAAACAAACAAATGAGTCATCAAACAAATCAATCCATAATTCTCACTCAAGACCCAAATGGTGGGGGTGAAATTATCCTTCTTTAGACACATTATGTGAATAACAAGCTCTCTGGAAAAGGCTCTAATTCTGGGAAAGGTGGAAAGAAAAAGAAGAGAATGACCAATAGGATACCAAACAGACTCAGTTACACTGGCAATGTTGGAAGGTCTAAGGGTCAAGTTAGATCACCATGGTGTAAATTTATCTGTGTGGTCACTGATTTTATGGCACATAATCAATGAATCAATTGTTAATCTCACATATATTAAAAAAATGAAGCTGATATATTCAAGTATTTATTTATTTAAAATATTTATATGGCCACCCATCTCAGAAAGAAAATAGAATCATGTAATCTGTGAAGCTACTGGAAGTTTTAATTTTATTAATATAAAAGGCACCTATTTAATATAATAAAACTAAAAAAAGCTTATTGAATTATAACAAAATCATAAATGCTTATTTAATCATAACAAAATCTTT
>JANHFO010008864.1:183822-194890 GCA_032468095.1 Pareas carinatus | reverse complement strand
ATATCGCGGCGCCGGCAGCCACAGCCACTCGGTCTTGGAGGGATTGAGTCTGAGTCGATTGCACCCCATCCAGACCCACACCGCCTCCAGACACCGGGACATAACCTTTATGACTAAGTATGGCTGTAGTATGGTTGTATTACTTTTATCCTTCTCATCTGTTCCACTACCTTCTCTTACTGGTACCTTTATTATGATTATTACTTTGATATTATGATTATTATTACTTTGATATTATGATTATTATTACTTTGATGTTTTGCATGTACACTGAGAGCTTATGCACCAGAGTCAAATTTCTTGTGTATCTAAACACACTTGGTCAATAAAGTTTTTTATTCTGTTCTTGTTCCCTGTCGTGTCCTATTCTATTCTACTCTATTCTATTTTATTCTCGTCCGTTATTGTTTATATTTATGCTTATTTATTTTGTTTTTATTGTTTCAATGTCTTTTAAATAGTTTAATCATTTTAAAATCATAAGTCATCCAAAGTTATTGATCAGTTTTAGAAATTGAACAAACAAATAAACAAATAAAATTATATGTTCATGTAATCATAAATGGAATATTCTAATCCCTCATAGTACCTTTATATAAATGTATGATGCAACCACTCTTGAAAATAATTCATAATTCTGCACCTAAATATGATACTGAAGATCTACAAAATATGGAATAGTAGAGGACAATCAAAATTATTAAGATATTAGATCAGTTTTCTCCAAAAAAAGAATATAGTACTTGTGTCTATTGAGCTTAGGAAAAAAGGAAATAGGATTGAATTATTGACAAAGTAATATATAAAGCATGCATGAAGTACAAAAGTGTGACAAAGTTTCCCCCCCCCCTTTTCACAAATAGTATGATCTACAACAATGGTTCTCAATCTTTGACCCGCAAACCTCTGGAGGACTACAATGTCATCACAGTGGGTCCGTGAAGGCTTGAATGAATGTTATGATTTAAATCTTGAGTTAAGACTTAATGGTCTGTGACCATGGTTCGTGACCACAAAAGGTATTTAATAGGGGTCCATGGTAAAGAAAAGGTTGAGAACCACTGATCTGCGGGTATCCATTAAGACTGATCAGTGGGAAATTCTTGATCCACAAAATCAGGATAGCTTCAGTATTTAAAACAAAAATAAAGCCCTACTGAAAGTAACAAGTAACTAGGGCATCATGTCAATTTCTTTGGCATTCTGTTAGGAGCCAATTCAGCCAGCTCATCCAAAGTACAATTGGACATTAATTGATGGAGTGCCACCTTGCATTATTTTTCTTTCAGCAGTGACCTTGTATCATTTGTGGCTCAATGACCAATTCCCTGTCTCTTTAGAAAATGGGATTACAATGAAACAGAATCCAGAAAGATAATGTAGGGAAATTACTTATGCCATTAAGTTGTGTTAGCAATGGAGCCTATAATAAAATACTGCAATAGTGAGTGCTCCTCATTAGTGTTCCAGCCAATTAGCCATAAAACTAAAGTAACTACATATAAAAAGCATAGAGGGAGCAATAAATGCAAGATTTTGAATAGATGTTCAATTAAAACGACATTTAAACATGGGAGAGGTAACACTTGCTCACCTGACTAAATCACAGCTAGTACTCTGAAATGGATAGAGTATTAAGCTGGAATTCAAATCAACAGATTGCCATTAAAATAATTGAATATCCTTGATCACTTTATATTTCTCAACATTTTGAATTTGCTAGTATCTCTAGAATACATATAAATGAATGAGATTAGGTATAGAGCAACTTGGAGTAAAAGGAGAATATATATTTAAGTAACATGACATGGTTGGAACAACACACAATAGCAGAGTTATGTTAGCATCTGAAAAACATAAAATACAGGTTGGCAATGAAATAGAATAAAATTGTGGGATATCATTACTTACACAGTTTTAAATCCATGGTTTGGGACCCTTACCAAGAATACTACATACTGGAATTTCACTTACAGCTCTATATTTATATCAAGGACGTTAGTAAAAATAGGCTGTTTTGTCACATTGAAAATTCCTCTTATTTTAAATAGTCAAAATTCTGCATAAAAAGTCCCTGATCTATTAACAAAATCAATGTTAAAAATACTATATATTAAAAAGCCCCAATCAGGAAATTGCATTTTAAAAATCTTAATATACTTTAACCCATACTTCACATAAATGTATTTGACATAGCACAGAAGCTTATTTTATTCCTTATTAGCTATTCTATGAAATGCATCATCATTATATTATTATACCCCACTTATTTTTAGTAAATTGTGATTACTGCTTCCTGAAGAAGGGGAAAAAAAGAGGACGACAGTGATTAAGTTATTTGTTTAGTTTTTGGGATTCAGCAGTAATTGCTGGTACACATCTCCCTGACTGCACACAGGCAGCAGGTTGAATAGAACACTGAAATTACCTCCTTCATAATAGTTTGTTTTGATAATGTATTGTGTGTCGAGATGATGAGAAACAGTTGCTGTCAATTTGATTAGCCATTATATTTTTATGTTAATTGCCATTATTGGGTCCATTCTGTTTAGTGTCACCATAGAAGCCATACAATGTTAGCATAAATAACAAATTGGAGTAAATTAGGAAGATATATTTTTGCCAATTCATTTTAATTGCCCCTCAGTCCTTCCGTTGGTTAACACAGCTGTTGACCCATAATAAGCGCTAGGTCAATATAGCTGCTTGTCAATTCAGAAATGCAAAGTGCTATGTTGCTCGTAATGGATATACAACCACCTTTGCCAGCCAACTGAAGCAAGCGACTGACAACCCAAATGAAGGAATAAAGCATCAGCTATGGAGTATAGTGACCTGATATTAGCAAAGAGGCTAATTGAAAGTCACTTCCTAAATGGGTAAGACTTCTTTTTTAAAAAAAGTTATACACACACATATATTTTTAATTATACCAACACCTCATGCCCTGTTGTTACCTAGCATATTTTGCAATTAGTAATAAATAGAAAACAAAAAGCTGTAGAGATTTTAAATGTCAAAGACAATTAAGGAAGATTAAGACATTTGTATGTGTGGGTATACCAGTCAAGGAACAAAATCTTGTTGAGAAAAAAACCTATTTTTTTAAATACTACTGATAAATTTGCTATAGGTAGGCTTATGACTAATGGATTTTAACCGAATTTTCACCAGATAGTTATCATCATATGTATTTTTATTCAGCTTTCATGGAATCAGAAAACTGAAGAATATTTCTCTTTTTCTTTGCCAGAACCATTTTCTTTGGGGGGGTGTTACATTCTTTCTTTGGTATTGTTTTAAAGCTATCTAAAGTAGTTTGAAATAAACCTGTTGCTTACACTAATTAATGAGCAATTAAAAAAATAGCTTCAGCATTGAGTATGGATTAATTTTTATCTTACAAGTTAACAGAAATAGCAGATGCATTTCCATTCCATGTATTAGCCAGTATTTTATGTCTCTAACACACTAATTTCTCCTGCTCTTCTAAAATGAGCTATAGTAAAGGAACATGGTTAAAACATTACATTTTTAACTAGAATTACATTATTAACTAGAAAACAGAAGCTCAAGGAATTGTTGCTTAATTACCTTCAAGTGTTTTTATGAAATATTACTGCTTCTATTACACAAATCTGAGAAAAAAGTCAAGAATTGGAGATAACGGTGACATGTATGGAACATGGGGCCACTGTCCCAGAAGACAGCTGACAATTAATGGAGACAACAAAGAATTGCTATTTTTTTCTCTCCTTTAAACTATTAAAACAATATAAAGTATATTAAACCTACAACTGTTTTAAAATAAAGTTTTATGATCTTTCACATCATATCAAAAAGTATTATCAGTTGAGTAAAGTTAAATGCTTTTACTGTCTACCCAAACCTAAGCAAAAAGAATGGCTTTCCAAGTCTCTTCTGAGAATTCAATTGTGTCTTAGCATTCCTATCGATCTAATCTCTTTTAGCACAGAAGATTATAATGATGACTAAGTTAAAATGGTAGACATTTTTCATGTATGCATACATACAGAATCTCAGAAAAGTGTTGTTGTTTTTAGAATCTAAGACTGTAGATTTCCAATTGTAAACACGTTCACTGATGCATATCATAATATTGCATTCTGGAGATGAGTCAAAATGTTTTATGTGAAAATGTTATTCTATAATTTCCTGAATTATTTTATTATTTCTATTTTCATATTCCTTTTGCATTTTATACACAATTGTCTTTTTGATACAAACTTGAGAGGCAATGCCTTAGGGGTTTTCAACAACAATTCTATCCTTGAAAGGCAAGTCTCACAGTTTTCAATAGAGTCATCTCCAATCAAAATGTAATAAATTAATCTTAAGAAACTGACTTAACAGAGAAAAGTGATCTAAATGTTCATGTACTTCTACTGCGATATTAATATTGTTTACAAAACTGGTACATGAGCATACACAAACACAAACTCACGCACAAACTCTCTCTCTCTCTCTCTCTCACTCACTCACTCACACACACACACACACACACACACACACACACACACACACACACACACACACAGAGAGAGACATATATAGTACAAAAATCATACATAGTTATTAGCTTATATACATATACTATAAAAACAAATAGGTAGATCCTGGTAACAATTACATTCTTCAAAGATTAAAAAAAAGAACAAGTCTTTTTGTGCATATTGAAAGATGAACAACTGTCTGGCAGTTATACTATTCCTTATTAGGCTTGGCTACTCTGTGTTGGAGAAAAAAGGTATGGCACCCACTATTTTGTAAATGTTCTGTCCTTTCTTTCTCTTCAATATTTTACATTTACACATCATATTTTGCAAAAATCACAAAGTGATTTTTACTATTTTGAAATATGCATACAACAATTGAATAAGGACTGCAAACCATCTCACTAATTTACATGAGCAAAGTAACTAACCAGTTCACAGATTTATCAGTTCATGCTTGCATACTTCAGATCTTTTATATAATATGTATTCATTATAGGTATATAAATGGCAACAGTCCCCACAATAATTCACTGTCTTTTCCCTGTCCCCAATTCTTTTCCTTTTATTGCATGCTATGAACTATAAAAGAGATAGGAAAAAAGATAGTTTGCCAAGTCTATTAAAATGTTTTGTAAAGAAGATAATTTCTGCAGGCAAGAGAGATAACTTATTTGTATTACTTCAATTAATTCTAATACAAAACAGAGGCACCACTTCATTAATCAACGGCTAGAGAGAGACTTACTTTTACAAGTCTTTTGGTAATTTGATTAGAAAGAATGGTGACTCACATTATCATCTGATTCTGCACATCCATCAAGCAGATAATTTAGGACAAATTCTTTTTAAATAATTTAAGTTCTTGTCAGGAAATTGTCTCCCTTAAAGAGACATTTTTCTCAGTGTGCAGAAATGACTTGGTGTCCCAGCAAGCCACTCTGTGTTCTATGTGCCTCTTATCTTTTCCTATTCCCCTTGAAAGATGCAGAAATTAAAATGCAAGATTACCATTATTTTAAACAAAATCTATGACTGAATATCAATTTATAACAACATACTATAGGTAGTCCTTGACTTATAATCATAATTGAGACCTGAATTTCTATTGCTAAGCAAGGTGGTGAATGAGTCATGCCCAATTTTATAACCTGTTATGCAAATCACTGCAGTTGTTAAATGAATCATGCAGTCAGTAAGGAAATCCAGCTTCCTTCACTGACTTTGCTTGTCAGAAGTCTCCTCGGAAAGTCAGAAATGGCAATCACATGACCAGGGATACTGCTACCATCATAGTCATTAACTGAAATGGATGGCTATAAAAATTGAGTAAATAAAAAAATGCCAGTTGCCAAGCGGCTAAATTTACAATGGATGTAAGTCGAGGACTACTTGTAGTTAAGTATCTGTTGAGATTAAATTAAATAAGGATCGGTTACAAATTTGGGGTATTAATTTTTGCAAAAATGTCACTGATTTCATTCTACATTTAGATTATTAGACTATTTTTGATCATGTCCCTTTGATATATGACTATTTTGACTGCAAGTAAAAAAGCGAAAGTACTGCACTCTCAACTATTCCTCGTGCGTTTTTTTAAGGGAGAGCATTTGGAAAAAATATAAATAAATTTCCAAATAAAATGCATATCTAGTCTTATCTATTTAGCCCATCTATCAAGATTAAATATACTGTATTTAAATTACCAACAATATAAAGGAGTCTCGACTTAAGATCACAATTGGGACTGAAATCTCAGTCATTGAACAAAGCAGTCATTAAACAAGTTATCATAGGATTGTTTCGCTCAAAGATCACATTCCCATCACTTCAAATTGCTATCATTAAATGATCTTATGGGATATTAAGCAGAGTCTCAGACAAGGAATGTGAAGTGGGGAGACCTTGGGAGGCTGTGCAGATCATATGTGAGTCTCTCTTTCTTTCTTTCTCTCTCTCCCTCCCTCTGAAAATCCTCCTGCCAAACTCCAAGCAGGATTTTCTGCCACTTAGTAAATAAACATTCCTGCACACTGTGCACCAGATTTCCCTCTCATGAGGTTCCCCCCATGCTGATATACACCCACAAATGACTGGGCAGACTAATCTTACCACATTGCCTCTCTGCTCAGGAGATGAAAATTCTGCTTAGATTTCAGTTTCCTATCATATCTGGGGGCTGGCTGAAAGAGCTCCCTTCCGAAGGATCTTAGCTCAGTGCCTGCTGAGTTTTCAGCAGAGGTCCCTTGCCCAAATCCAAGCAGGCAAAGAACTGAAATCCTTTGGCAGACAGTTCTTTGAGGCAGTCTTCAAAGCAAAACAGCTGCATGCCAAAGGATTTCAGCTCCAAACAAGCAGGTGGATGGGGTTTTGGGAGGCCCAGTGCAGGCCGTACATGTTTTTGTAGTTGCAAGTTGAAGGCTACTTATAATGGGAACTTTTAGCTATACAAACCTTAAAAAGACCTATTAGATCAGAATTACACCCACAAATGACTGGCTAGACTAATCCTTCTACCTATAATAAAGGATTAACTCTCTTGGGGTTAGATACTGAAGAAAAATTTGCTAGAGGATTTAGTTTTGAATCTTCCCAGAAAACAGCAACTGGATTTCCTTGAAAAAGAATCTACCCAAGTTGTGAGTGAAATCTGTCAAGTCCTAGGATACCAAAACAACAACAACAAGCTCACCCCATCCCAACCCACAGACTGTGGAGCAGAGGGTAACTACAGCTAAAGTGGCATTTGAATTTGATTTAGTTTGCAGATACACAAAACAAATTGTTTGGTTTTCTTCAAACATATTTTGGACAGGTCTAACTACTGCTCCTTTCTTCACCCTGTGTCTTTTCAACATAACATCTTTTTCACTAAGCTTATCTTTTGCAGTTATGCGATCTGTATAAACTTTAAATATAATTTAAAGAGATGTTTTTGGTATCAAGTGGGGCTTTTTGAAAGGGTATAATCTGGGAAAATTTGTTTTTGTAAGGTTTATCTTTCTGAGGTTAACTATCAGATATGGTACTGGGCTTAGGCTATTTACTAAGGTTGAAGAAAAATTGGTAGGGAAAGAAAACTCTAGATGAATGCAATTTTATCAACCACTACAGCATTTTGGGTTGCCCTGGTTAGGTGGTGATGTTAGAGAGAATAATTCAGATCAATAGTTCTAGAATCACAGAAAATAAATAATAAATATTTCCAACACAGAATCTAGATTAAATGTTGCAATTTAAATCTTTTAGGTTTTTATTTCTTAGTATATAGTGTATCAAATAAACATAAAATTCAGAGATCATAAAAGTAAGAACAAGAGGTCTTACCTTTTCCTTCTAGCTAATACTGCATTTAGAGGTTCACCAATGTACTTAAGATTAATAGATACAATTTTGTCAAGTGATCCACTCAACTAATACCACTAACATAGTTATTAGACTTTAATATTACAGCAAAACATTAATCCAAAGAAAAGCATCTCCTTCAATAATGCAGTTATACTACCTAATGGAATTAGTAATCTTGTGAATGCAAATGATTCTCGTATACTAGGAATACATGCATTTGCTGAATGATTATGCAAATAATACTAAATGCACATATTTTATAGCTACACAGAAAATGAAAAAAACAATGGAATGATTTTTTAAAAAGAATTGAACATATAAAATTACCAATTATATTTACAAATAATTTGTGAAGAAATGTCCTATACCTTTGACACTGAAGATTAATAGTGATAAGAATATGTATAAAAGTAAGTTAACACTAACTTAAGTAAAGTAGGTAAACACTGAGTTAGCAAAAACTGTGGGATCAATGTGACTTTTTAGGATTGAATGACCTAAATAAGTATACCAGTGATCTCAGAGTATTTCGAGCAGACAATCCAGTCTTCACAGTGCTAAGCAATAGGGGATCCACACATTAAACATTGATAAAAGACACTTTTGTATTTCATGGTTTATCCCAAATAGGAGAAACAACAAAAACATTACAAAAATGTTAAAATAAGAAGTATCTGAATTTTTATTATAAACTTAGTGGTTATACTAGTTTTAAAATTTGTTAATGAACTCTGAAGAGAGAAACTATTACTAAGTTTCACTAACTTTGAAAATCCTTGAAATAAACATTTCTGTTAATGAGCTATTATAGAAAATGTATACCAAGCTACTGTGCATTCATTGTACTGAAACAGCTGCAGCGTATTTCTCTGTGATGTTTTCTTCAAATTCTCTCTTCATGCAACCCACACTTTTTCCAAGTATCATTGAAATTACTCATCTTCTGTATTCTAATGTTCTTTTTTTAAAAAAATTGCTTAACAGGATGTACTGATACATCTCTGTTATTTGTAGAACTAGCAGAAAAGATTAAGTGGACTAGTTAATATATTAATGGTGCTACTATAGGGAACTTTATTATATTCAGTAGAGTGTGCTTTGGGTGTCCACCTCTTGAAAGACTGGGGGGGGGGTTAGGATTTGTACAATCATGTTCTCAATTGCGACCCCTGCTCTGAATTAGCATGGCTGTGAAATCTGATTACTCCCCAACTTCCTTTCCATTCAAAAACTGGTGAGACATTCTCTTCCAAGAGGTTTTCAGTCAGAAAGTTTTTAATTAGTCAGCAAAAGGTTTTCATATGTGAGTTACTTTAGTTAATGAAATGCTATTTCATGGTTGTTTTTAAGCGAGCTAGAGTTGCACAGATAAGAGTATATGTCAATGTTACTAATAAATACATGAACAAGAAATTTATTAATTTGAAAGTTTACTGCCCATTTTGTGAGACACAACTGTGGGCAGCTAATAGCAATAGAAAAACTAGAGCAATCCAACAAGTAAACAAGAAATACCTGGCACTCAATCAACAATATCTGTCCAACTACACAGTTCCCAGGGCTCCAAATTTGCTATTCCAGTGCCGGGTTGGGGGGGGAGAGGGGACCCAGCTTTTAATGGCTTTTCAGCCATTCTGTTTTAATTTGCTAACTGTGTCCTTAGTTTGATAGCCACGATCATAAATTTAGCTATCTGAATAAAAACTTGGAATAGTTATGTCTAGGTTTACTTAATTTGTGTTACTAGTCTCACAATTAATTACTTAATAGATTAGACAAATTTAAGATTCTATTGGATGAAGAATATAGTTTGATGCAAATTAACTATTTTCAGTATGTCTATTCAGCATACATGGGTACTTAAAAACAGTTAAGTACTGAGCATCAGTAGTAATGTTTTTAATCTTAATTAGGTGTCCAATAATATTTAAACATGAAACTCGGTTATATTTATGAAATTAACTAATTTTGACTATTTACTTTTCTAATTTGCCTTTCTGACTGAAGAATTGTTCTCCAGCTTTTAAAGTAATCGGATTCTTTAATAGTTTAATTTGGATTTATTAAGTCTCAGTTGACTAGATTCATACAATGTGCTACAGCATAACAAACAGAATACATTAACTCATTTTATTTTATTTATTTATTTATTTGTTTATTTATTTAGATTTATATACCGCCCTTCTCCCGAAGGACTCAGGGCGGTGTACAAAAAACATAAAAAATTTAACATTGAACAATATTTACAAAATATTGTAAACAATATTTACAAAATATGAGATATGGGGCAAGGGAATGGGAAGGGGGGAGGGAGTCGGGAGGGGAAAGGGGGGAATTGGTGGTGTACAGATAACCTCAATAACATAGAACTTTAACAAATATTTACAGAATTATGGGATGTGGCGGAAAGGAAATGGGAAGAGGGGGAGGGTGTAGGGAAGGGGGGGAATTGGCTGCCTGCCATCTCTTTTGATCCTAGGACCCATCTTCAAGATGGGCCCCTGGTGTTAGTGGGCCAAGCCTGCGAGGGAGGACAGGGGAGACGAGGCTGGTGGTCTGGGATGTTCTTCACATGTGAAGCTTTCAGCTCCCCCTCCCTCCCCAATGCTGGCTGGGAAATTCTGGGAGCTGAAGCCTCACACTTCATAGACTTGATAAAGTTGAGAATTATTGTTTGAACGTGTACATGCATGCAAGTGTGTGTTTTCTTTTTAAAAGGTTTGCAAGCTGTGAGGCCAACTGTTGGATGCATTAAATGGATAACAACAGCCGGTCAGGTAAAATCAGACTGCCTCTTCTTCTGTCTCCATCCCAGGGTTGTGTGACTTCATCTTTTATTCTGGGACCTGAACATTTTTGATTGAAGCTACTGCACTAATGAAACGCCGAGCCCTCAAATTTAAAGGTTCAGAGAAATGCTGATGCAGCTGCTGATGTAATAATGAAATCAATATTCATTTATCTGCTCTAAATATATGACAGACTGAGTCAATTGGCCGCACAAACTCCCCCACACTTTCGGAAGATGACAATAGTGGAAAGCACCCCCTAAAATCCCTGGGAATCCATCTACCCTTTATTTAGATTCAAAATAAGTTTCCCTTTTTTTTTTGCTTTTGAACATAGTTATGATTTAGATTTAGATTTTATTAGATTTTTATACCGCCCTTCTCCCCGAAGGGACTCAGGGCGGTGTACAGCCATAT
>JANHFO010008864.1:177195-178612 GCA_032468095.1 Pareas carinatus | reverse complement strand
TCAAGCGGGCTTGGGATAGCCGCGCCTTGTCCTCCTGCATTCAAATTCAATTTTAATTATGGGATATAATTTTATTGCTCCCCTTTTTTAACTTTTTAAACTTCAGGCCCTATTTAATTTCTTTTTATCATGTTTTAATTGTATGTATTATCTATTTTAATTGCCTGTAAGCCGCCCTGAGTCCCTCGGGAGAAGGGTGGGATAGAAATAAAATTAATAATAATAATAATATTTCAATTTCTTGATATTTTGACCAGTTTCTGAAATGCACATTTCAAAATAATTGCACTATGATTTGATGCATAAGGAACATCAATATAACATTCATGAATTTAGTGATATAAAATCAATATTAAAAATAATCAAACTTGAAAAAATATGTTGTACTCTTAAATAAAATGCATATTCTCTTTTAGTCAGATACATCAAGAGCCTGAAGTCTATTAAATTCAGTTCTTCCATATAAATCTTAATTGTTTCCCTCACAATTATGGTTGTTTTCCATGCTGGTATATTTTTATCAAGCTCAGGATCCAATATTTCATTAAAATCTTCTCCTATTACCTGCCCTTAGTCTCCAGAGAGGGGCGGCATACAAATTTTATAAATAAACAAACAAACAATTTTTTTCATAAATATCCTCATTTAAGTGTTGAAAGCTTCCTAAAATATGAGAATCTGTTAGATCCATAGCTTTCAATTTTGTGTTTTTGTCTGTCAGAGGGCATTTTCTTGGCTTCTTTGGGATGATGAAGGTTGTGTGACCTCTATTTTTGCATGGTCCAAGACTGTAGATAAATAGATTTTATATTTTGTGTCTGTGTGTGTGAACAAGAAAGCAGGTTTGTTAATGTCCTCTTCTCCTCAAAATGAGCTAGATCAAGACAGTTAAATAAAGCATCCAGGGGCCTGAGAACAATGAAAACACTCTCTTGCTTCTTGAAAAATATACAGCTCCTTTTTGACAGTCCATCTCAATAATTTATATCTGATCAATTATAACAAGGAAACAGTATTAAAAAAAATCTCACCCTCTCCTGAATATAGGAGAGGCCATTATTTAGAGTAAACCAGTTGGAATCTTTGTTACCGTGAGCAAGAGCAAATTGCTCTTAACTTGCACCTAACCCCTGGTTAACTAGTTGCATAACATCTTTCATCTCTGTGGCCTACTATGTCAACAGCAAGATACTTTCTTCTGTTCTCTACAACAGAGGTTTTCAAACTTTTTCAAGCTGCGGACCCACCCCAAAACATGTAGTTGCTATATGGCGGGCCTCATTCCCACACATTCAACTAATTACTAATCGACGATTCGTGTATATTACTTTTTCCAAATTTTTCTTTACCTGATGCAAACCCCTGGCAACTTGCCACAGATCCCAAGGGGTCCACGGACCACAGTTTGAAAACATCT
>JANHFO010008864.1:164695-172195 GCA_032468095.1 Pareas carinatus | reverse complement strand
GCCTGCAATTATTCTATAACTTTCAAAATAACTTTTTGTCTATGCTTTTTGACATGTGGTACCAGAAGAGTTCACACACTATTCTAATTGAATACCTAACAATACCTTAAAATTATTGAACATTATGCAATAATAATAATTTTCATGGACTGGAGTTTACTTGATCAGTCGGTATAAGATAGCATTATATCTTGAAAGATGATATATTGATTAGATCCATTCTTTCTGCAAATGAGAAGACCTATTCATGTATGGCTTTTGAACCAATAGAGATATTTCTCTGGTTTGCAATTTCCAATGTCACTTCTCATGTTGTTCCAAAATGTCCCCATTCAGCAGAGCATAATTTTTCAGGAAAGAAAGAGTTTAAGCAGGTAGAGAAAATTAGGTAGCTTTGCTTCCAATGGATTGAACAAAGATGGAGTATACCTCGGTATGGCAGAACGCACTGTGCAAGAACATGCATCAGTAAATGCACCAGAAAAAAAGTATGAAACTAAATATTCTATTCCAGCATCACAAAATATAATAAGTCCGAACTTACATTTACACATATGAATGGGTAATTTTTAAAGACCTGTTATCCAACATTAAAAAAACATAATGAACTTTGATCAATTAAACTATTACATTTGCAGATAGATAAAGAAAAGGTTCTGAAGTAACAAGTACGGTCTCATTTTTAGAGGATCTAGACATCTAGAGATATTTCTTCATTAAATGAAATAAAAAGTACACAAACCTATTATGATGTACTGCTAGCTATTTTAAATTCTTCCATACCATCTAACTCATTAGGGACACTTTTACAGCAGATTAGACATTTTTAATCCACTAATCCAACTTGGAAAATACTAGAGACTTAGCTTTATCAAAACATAACGAAAGTAAGAATTAGCTAGTGGCATTTGTATTCTATATAATTTATGAAATATTGAGACATTTGGAACTCAGGAAGTATGCCCCACCCAGGGACCCATGTTCTTTCAAAGGTCTAAATGTAAAATGTGAAAAGCTTTATCAAGACTTTCTATAATTTGGTGGAGGGAATCTAAAATGTAAGGTATATACATATAAGGTAGCAAAACATTCTCATTTTCACCCAACGTTAGATTGTCATGATTATTCTCGTTTTGTAGTTTTAGATTAAACTTTTCCCCAAGGAACTCAAGACAACATACATAAGGCGCTCTCTTCCTTCCCAAGGCTGAAGTGTATTGAGTTTTTCAAGACAACGCAGTTAACTTCCACAAGCAAGGATGGATGTGAATTGGATCTTCCTGATTTTAGTCCATTCTAGTGACTTGGGAAGTCACTCTCTTTCAACCCAACCCGCCTACAGGGATGTTGTGGGCAAAATAGCAAGGGAAAGGTTTGATGAATATGTTTGCTGCTTTAAGCTATTTGCAAAAATAAAAAATAATAATGGTGGGATACAACTAAATAAAAATAGATGTATTTTTATATAACCATTTAATTAATAATTTGGAGGAAAGGTTAACAATCACAACAGAATAGCGTTAAACACGAAAAAATACAATCCTTCTAGCAATCACAGCAAGTGACTAGGGGATGAGAGACTGAAAATTACAAGGAGTCTTCAACTTATGACTGGTTGCTTAGCGACCATTTGAAATTTACAACAGATCCTTCCAAAAGCTACTTACTACCCAATTCTGAAATTACAATGGCTACACACATACATATACCATGATCACCTGGTGGCATTTTAAGCGCTTGGCAACTGGCTCACCTTTACAGCCATTTGCAGTGTCCCAAGGTGACGTTTTGACATGTTTTGTCAGTTTTCAGTGTTTGCTTCTAGTTTATGGCAAAATATGAGTAAAATGAATTTGCTTAACAACCAGGACATTTATTTAATCATTGCATTTGCTTAACCATGGTGTTCACTTTACAACCATTGCAAAAAATGCCAGAGTTGAGTTCGATCACATAATGCCTTGACTTATGATGGCAATGACTTACTACTATAATTCCAGGCTCAATTTTGGCCATAAGTCGAAACTAGCTGAACAAAAAGATCTTTTCTCAGGATAAGTGAAACATTATAGCAAGAACGATTTGTCTCCCCAAAGCCCCCAGATGTAGACTAAATGCTCTGAGGAATAGGACAGTATTTGGGTAGATTTAGCAAAAAACATCAGAGTCCCATGCTATGCAGGGCATTTAAAGGTAAACTGTTTGAATTATGCCAGAAATGAAGCAGAAACCAATGGTGCTCTTTAACCATGATGAGAAATGTTTCCATGAATGATCCCAGCTAGTAGCCTATTAAGTGCAACTTCCAGATAGTTTTCATTAATAGATTGGTTTACAGCATACTGCTCTTGAGTTTGTTTTTGAGAGAACCAAAATGTAGTTATCTGAAACCATGCCTTTCCTGCTACGCTTAAATAAGTATTAATTGGTGTTAAGTCAGTGTAATGCTACGTGGGAATGATTTTGGGAGACCAGGTAAAAAGATATTGCAAGAGAACAGTCAGATAAGAGGGAGCATAGCCCACAGCTGTATAGCAAGAGGCTCTGGAGGAATGCCCCTTAAATTATCGGGAAGCAAAGGTGACAGCGAGAAAACTGTATTTTAGAGAGTTGATGGTTTCTATTTATGTAGCTGGACAATAAAGTAGAATTAGTTTATCTGACCTTGTTTCCTGCCTAGTTTACCTACTAAGGCTGACAGTCAGTTTCTAAGTTTTCAACTATAAGTCTGATATTTTAGGAGTGCAACTCCCTTTAGAAGTATTTCAGCTTCCTCCCATTACTGTCTAATATAGGGATAGACAGTGGGTATCCACCTAGATGTCAAAGAATTCAAATTTTTATTAATTTAAGGCAGCAAGTTTAATGCAAGTATTCCTCGACTTACGAAAAATAAACCCAAAATTTCTGTTGCTGAGCGAGACAGTTAAGTGAATTTTGCCCAATTTTATGACCTTTCTTTCCACAGTTGTTAAGTCAATCACTGTAGTTGTTAAGTTAGTAACACGGTGGTTAAGTGAATCTGGTTCCCCCATTGATTTTGCTTGCCAGAGGGTCATAGAAAATGATCACATGACACAGAGACACTGCAATCGTCATAAGTGAGTCAGCTGCCAGGTGTCTGAATTTCAATCATGTGACCCTGGAGATGCAGTAGCCGTAAGTGTGAAAAATGGTCATAAGTCAATTTTTCAGTGCCATTGTAACTTCAAATAGGCAGTAACGAATTGTTGAGGACTACTTGTAATAACAGATGTCAATAGCCTGCAATATAACTTCTAAAGGATCCACAAATTGCTTAATATTGAACATAATGCAGAACCAATGGAGCCAGCAGCAAGTCTGCTATCAGATATGGACAAATATATGTGGACAAATGAAATAATTACTGTGTTAATTGTTAATATAGAATTCACATATGTAATTTATTTGTTTGTTTCTTTATTTGTATCCCACTTTTATTATTTTTCCATTATTTAAACACCTTTCTTCTAAACAAAAGTGTTGCTCATTACTAGTGCTTGGTTTTTCTCAGAATGAATGATGCATGCAGCAGATGAAGTGGGGAAAAAAATCATCATTTTATTTATTTCAAATATTTATAATCCACCACTATAGCCTACCACACAAGCTTTGTGGCATGTTATAATCTATAAAATAATTTAGCAAATCCAAGTAAATTATATAGTTTAAAACACATCATAATAATCACAGGAACACTGACAAAAAGGCACATAGGGAAGAAAAGGCACAGTCTGACTATGAATATTAAATTAGAATGCGAGAGTAAAAAGTCAGATTGACATCTAGCACTGAAAGGTAGATATAACTCCATCTTGTCTTCCATGGGATTAGTATCTCAAGTTTGAGCTTCCAGAATAGAGAAGGATCTCTCCCACATGTCCCTATAAAATGCCTCTCTCCGCTTCAAGGAATCCATTATCTTCTCTATGCACATAATTAATTTTCTATTACTTTGGATTTATTCAGGCAATCCCTTTTAGATTAATAATGATAAAGAGAAGTTTAGTAGTTGCTAAATGTATAGGCCAGTGATAGGTAATCTTTTAGATACCGAGTGCCAGGATGAGTCACAGCTAACGAGACGGGGCTCATGACATCATCGCCTGGCGCTGCTATTCTTCCTGAGCATGCACATAGTCCCATGACATCAGCACCTGGCGTCACTACTCTCTTTCTGAGAATGCGTATGGCCCCATGACATCATCGCCTGATGCCACTACTCCTTTCTGAGCATGCTCAGCTCTGGGGTGATGCCGGGATGACTTGGCTCGTATGCCAGCAGACAAGGCTCTATGTGTCTACTGTGACACGCATGTCATAGGTTCGCCATCACTGGTATAGACTCAAGTTCAGTCTCAAATGCATACATTTATTTCTCAAAACCAGAAATTTGTATTTTGATTCCGAGTATGTAACTAACATCATTAACAGGGCAAGATCAAGCATAGATAAGGTGGCTGTGTTACAGCCCCGCAATTCATGGCTCTAAAATTTGGCTGAAAACTAAATCAAAATTTGTGACAGTGCTGTAATTAATTATTTGTAAAAACCTGATTTATTTTTATTTATTTATTTATTTATTTTATTAAGTTTGTTTGCCATCCATCTTGTTGCAAGGCGACTCTGATATAAATAACCCTCAACAGTCTTTAACTTACTAACTTCCCACCCTAAAAATGTGGAAGGGGAATTAAAATACCCTCTCTCTCCTTTGTTGATGTCAATGTGGTTCTTCCAGGAGCCTTTGCAGCTCTTAGATGCTGCAAAAAATTTTTGAAAATCCGTTCATTCTCTTTTCATTATACAGCACTTTTTACTATCTGTTTTCTAAACTTTGGCCAATCTTGCTCATTGCGTATAGATTTCCTAAAAACAAAAGAGTTATCTGGATTCTAAAGTAGTAAAAAGGGTACTAAAGAACAATCTTTACAGTCCATTTCCATACTTCATAGCAAGAGTAGACCCTGTCATCTGGAAAATGCTCTAGCAGATTGATAACGCTATTCTTTAAAATGCAAGCCTTTCAATATATTTTTAATCTCAACATTGTACATAAAGATATAATATAAATTAAACAGTTACATTAACAATTTCCTTCTAATTAATAAACTACACAAAAAAGTAAAGTTTTGCACATAACATATACCTTCAATAACATATTACACCATGATAAACAGGAAATCTAGGTTACCTAGAACTAAAGCAAATACCCGAGAATGTTTTGTCTCAGGTATCAAGTTCACTTCACGTAAAAAATAATGCTATTTGTCTTGAGTTCCTAACAATTATAATTAATATTATTCTTTATCACTTCTGTATTCAGTTCTTAATTGCATTTATTTATACATATTATCTGTTAATATCTTTTTATAATGATAACAATAACTAGTGTTATTATCCCTGGAAATTGCATTGTAGATAAGCAAGATCAGTGTTATTTTTGGAAAAATATGTACTTCTTTATTCTTCTTGTTTTGATTTTATAATTAAGCTTCTGGTCTTCATTTGCTTTTAAATACAGCTTTATCAAATTCAACATGTGCCTGTTTCAAATGAATATACTGGTGTACATTATTGTTAACCCCTGTTTAATTAAGATCCATTATCTTGAAAACTAGAAAAGGTAATCCTTTATTTTCTTGATTGTAACTGCATGACCAAAGAATTCTACAATGCATTTTGCAACAAATATATTTTGCCCTGGATTTGTGTTAAACATGCAAATGAAGTTTAAGCAAAATATACTTTAGTTCTAAAAAAAAATAGAAGGACAGAGCAACAAGTTTATAGTTAGAAAAGATCTGGGCATTATACTGTGCTCACAAAGTTATGTAACCCAATGCTAGATTTTCTAGGGGGGGATTTTTTCTTCTTCATTTTTTGCAATTTCCTCCCATTATTCAAGATAAGCATCTTTAATAGTATTGCCTTTAAATAATTCTCAATTATATTGGATATAATTTAGTGCACAAAGAGATAGTAGTAAATAACATCCTGCAACAATACCTTTAACATCATCAAACAACAATATCTGCCTACCATGTCCTTGGAAAGACCTCAATCGGTGGATAAAATGCCAAATCCAGTCTAAACATCTGGCTGACTAGGAGACCAACCATCATAACAAGGGGAGAAATTTACAAAATACAAAGACTTGCAAATAGATTTGTGGCAAAAGAAAGCACAAATACTACTACTACTACTAGGAGCCTTGGATGCAATCTCAAAACAACAGGAGCACCACTCGTATATCATTGACATAGCCACTGCTCTTTTATCTATGTTAATGATCCCTTTGCAACACTGTAGCTATGGAGGAGTTTCCTTTCTCTGCTGGCTTAGAGTGAAAAAAAATGTGTTTCTTTATTCTCAGCATCTAGACCAGCTCACTTGCTCTCTATTGGGGTTTTCTTGTTTTAGGGGACATGTTATTTTGTTTTGAAAGTTTCAAATCAGCTGTTGGGCACAGGGGAAGTCTCCAGAGCCCCAGCTGACTAGCCAGAATCACGGGATGGAGAGGAAGGAAGGGGAAGGAACGAGGAGAGTGGAAGGGAGAGCGAGGAGGGTTGTGGAATAAATCAGCTGAGTTTCCCTTATTTTTTAAGGGGAAATTCGCTTTGATATATGAGTGCTTTGTAAGCATGCTTTGCAAGCATGGTTCTGGAATCAATTATATTCGCAATCCAAGGTTTTACTGTATTCTCCTATGGAAATATCCTGAGAAATTCTAGTGGCTATTCTAACTCTCTTCCTCTGTCTCTTTTCCAGACTGTGTTGCCTCTAATTAAACCCTATCCTTGGAATATGTTCTCTCATTCTTGGAAAAACTGCCACTTCATTGAAGTTTATCACACCACCTCTCCCTTTGTATGCACCAACCTTTACAAAATGCCAAATCCAGTCTAAACATATGGACGACTGTATGACCAACAAAAAGAATAGCCAACTATAATAATTTATTACATTTATACGCCACCTGACCCCTCAGCTATATGAAAGGATGCCAGATGGATAAGAAAGTATTCAGATGCACTGCAACAAATATTGTTCCTAATTACTTTTGCAAGAAGCACTGACTTGGAAAGCCTTCCCCATGGCTGGGGAAGAATAAATGTCTGTACAGCTATTTAATAATACAGCACACATATTTATTTATTTATATTTTTTGTGCAGGCACGTAAATAAATTCAGGGAAGACCAGGATAGATCTATTTCAAGCTTATTAGCTCTCATCAGCCGGCCATATTCTTTTACTGGGAATTGAACTCTGGAAGTCTCACATCTTAGGCAGATGTACTGACCACTAAGCAGGAGTTCTCTTCCTGTGTCAGCTGGCTAGGGAGGCAGTATTTAAATCATGTTACAACCTAGTACAGCCCCTTTTATCGAAGGAGGCAATTGTCTCCTTTTTCCATCCTTCAATTCAATCTCATCAATCATCAGGTAGAAAACCAATACTTTTATGTTGACTGTTTT
>JANHFO010008864.1:26851-38958 GCA_032468095.1 Pareas carinatus | reverse complement strand
ATAATAATAATAATAATAATAATAATAATAGTTTTATTTATACCCCACCCTTCTCCCGAAGGACTCACGGCGGCTGACATGCCAGATAAAAACACAGTACAAAACAGAACAATAAAAAACATTAAAAACATTAAATAAGGCCTAATTAAGAAGATGAGGAAAACAATAGAATGACTTCCATCTAAATCATAAAAAATTAACTAAAACATTTAAAACCAATTCAAAACCCCAGATTAAAACAGGAGGACTAGGGCACGGCTAAGCCAGCCTGCTGGAATAGGCGGGTCTTCAGGGCGTGGCGAAAGGTCTGAAGGTCAGGGATAGTACGTATTGCAGGGGGGAGATCATTGCAGAGGGTTGGTGCCACCACAGAGAAGGCTCTCCCCCTGGGGGTCGCCAGCCGACATTGTTTGACCAGCTGCACCCTGAGGAGGCCCAATCTGTGGGAACGTGTGGGTCAGCGGGAGGTATCCGTTGGTAGAATGCGGTCCTGCAAGTAACTGGGCCCTATGCCATGGAGCGCTATAAGTGGAGGGTATGGACCGGTCCAGTTTTAATCACATTTTACTGTGCTTTTATTTTAGGTGACAAATTAATATACATTATAAGTTCATGTATGTTATGCCATTTGCTAAATAAGTACATAAATGTAAAGAATGAAAGCAGGTACCTTAAAAACTTTTTTGACAAATACAGTTTATTAACAGTCATAAGCTTGTCCCTTTTAATAATATTTGGTAGTCAGAAAATGTGCTACCAGACTCCATCTGGGTTTGTTTTTTGCCCACCATAGACTAATACAGCTCTCCTTCTACAATGTCTAGAGCAGGTAAATTATTTTTTCAAGTCGTCATCTGTATATTCACATGATCTCGAATTCTTCTTTGTTCTACATGCCATCTTACCAGTAGCAAAGGGATGGTCTGGGAAGTAAGGGATTTTGTGAGTGTGACTGGTTTCTCCAGAACGTAGGCTTCCTGCCCAAAAGCTCAAATTGAGAAGTTCTAGAACAATGATCACACAGATCTTTTTCTGTTGAATGTATGTAATATCTCCTTTTACATTAAATACCAAATTAGCAAATCTATTCCACAAGAAAAAAGAAATAAAAGAAACACGCATATATATCCTTTAATCCAGAGAGAGCATTACATTTGGCAGAGTCCTGAAAAAGCAAGTTGTATCAATTAAAATATCTTGCATATCCTAAAAATATTTCTTTCAGCAAGTGCCTTTATCAGATACCATACAATCATCTTTCTGTATGAGTTAATGAGCTCCCTGTCTGTCATCCCAAATTATCACATACTATGTTGGTTTCATCTATTCAATGCTTTTTTCATGGAAACTACATTTTATTTCTATTTCCTAAGCTGTGATTTTTGCTATCTTTTATAGTCAAAGATGTTTAAGTTTATGTATATATTTAATATGTTACTCATATGAACTTCAATATACAGTGACTAAAATTTCATGTCTCATGTTACTTTTTTTTATTAGGAGAAAAAATATCGTTTTCAAAATCAGGTGGACAAGATGAAAGAAAAAGTGAAGAATGTGGAAGAAAGGTCCAAAGAGTTTGTGAATAGAGTTGAAGAAAAAAGCCATGATCTCATTCAGAAATGGGAAGAAAAGTCTAGGGAGTTTATTGGCAACTTCTTAGAATTATTTGGACCAGATGGAACTTGGGTATTTGTTTTTTTCACACGTACATGAAATTTATAAATTATTGATGAGTTGTCTTGTATGCCCCCAAATATCTTGTAGATAATAAAAAAAATAAAGCATGCTATTCCTGCTTAAAGTGATTATTATAACAAAAATTCAACAGCAAAATATCTTGAGCTGGATTGTATTTAAAATCATTTAACATTCAAAATCAGTTAGAACAAACTCTCTTAAAATGCCAGAAATTAAATCTGAGGTCATTCGCATGCATATTTATTGGTAATTAGTAATGTAAGATTTCTTACCTCAGTTTGTAATGAAAAAAAATGATACATGCTAAAAAAAAGCACTCTACTATATAAAGTAGTAGTCAACAATACTGATTTTAAGAGATATGGTTGTGTCTAATGGATTTGATTTCAAAATAGCTGTAAACCATTTTCAGTGAAAATATTTTTTTCCCTATGATTCAGCATGGCAGTACCTACTGAGGTTTAATATTTACACGAAAGCCTTTGTAGTTAGAGGGCACATAAAATAATCAGCTTAAGAGTATAACTTGAGATGGCGTTGTTCTAGAAAAATAAATGATTTTGCTGTGGGGCAAACTATGTCTATCAACATTGCTAATTTTTCTTTTCAAACATTGCTTTCAATGCTGACACTAAATATAGATGATTAATTCATCTCTTGATTCATATATGTGCATGTATTAATATGCTATTTTCATAACTAAACTATATAAAATAATATTTTTGACCTGTCATGCACTTTCCAGTAGATAGAGCTAGGAGCATATAACGTATTAAAAATGAAGAAATTACAGTTTAATCTTATTTCTTTTCTTAAGGAGTAGGAAGTTAAATTGGTCTGGACTGCAGTAACTGATGCTGGCATGAAAAGCTTTATAAAATATGTTTCTTGTGTATAAAATAGGCAATGCTTTATGTTGAATTTTTTGGGTTGGGTGTATACTTTTTAAAAAATTTTAAGTGCGTAAACTTGCATAGAAAGGATGCATAAAACAAACCTTAATTGTGCTTGTTCACAATTCTGGTTCATAAGTGTTAATTTTTTTAGTTTGTTCGTTTTTTAAAAAAAAACACTTCTCCTGCCTAAAAATCCTCCTGGCTTCCTCAAGAAGTTAGTCGCATGCTAGAAATAATATAAGAGCTAACTCTTTGTTAAGCCTGATCACATTGCGATGAAGGAAAATTTTTGTTTTGTTTTAATGTCTCCCCTTTTCAAAAACATTGCAAGGCACTCGATTAATGTAATAATGCACCAAGCCCACTCGTGATCCTTCTCTCTGCCACTTCATTGCCCTTTGATACCTCTCCTGCCTTGCATGTACTTTGGCTACATCAATTTTTTGGCAGGAGACATCTCACTCACCCAAAGGGCCATTGTAAAAACAGACATAAAGATAAAAAGTTTATTGGGTAAAAAACAGAATTAGGAGAGTGAGCTGTGGATATATCTACTACTGTATCCATACATGTCCACATTTCTTTGTTTCCAGAAGCAGATGTTTCAAGAGAGGAGTGGGCGCATGCTTCAAGCCTTATCTCCAAGGCAAAGTCCCACAAGCAGTCCAACACGGGGACGTTCCCCATCACGTTCTCCATCTCCTCCTTCCCCTTGGCTCTTCAGAAAGGCTTCACCGCCTTCCTCCCCAAAGGCTGCCTCAGCATCCATTAGCAGCATGAGTGAAGGAGATGAGGATGAGAAGTAAACAAGGGGAAATTTGTAGTAGAAGAAAGAAGAAATACACCAATGGCTCACCATACAGTTCAAAGTAGAAGAAGGAAAAGGATGCATGAGATGTTTCCGAAAAAGAAAGTTATTGAGATTATTGGAGCACTGAAGATCTCAACTATAAAGTAGTACTTGCCAAAGGACAGCCTGTCAAAAAAAAGTCACATATGATGACAGAATATGTAACAACTTGCCATTATTTCCCAACAGTTATGAATACTTTTTTATGCTATTGCAGCTTTTGCTGCTTTAAGCTATTGGACAGTTGTGACAGTTGTTCCTTGAAAGGTTAATTTGGCAAATGATGTTAAGGATTCTTTTTGGTTAGGGAAGACACATTTAAATTTGAATAACACTGCACTCTACTAAGAAGTTGGATCTCACAAGAATAAACTGAAATACTACAGCAGAAGCTCCTACAGTGCCAGGAAACACTCAAATAAAACCATGCCATTAGAATTAAGTTCTGTCTTTCACAATGGACAAAATATACTTCTATTGAATTTGACTAATAGTGCTTATTGAGCAGGCTTTTATACACGGCAGAGGAAGTTATTTAATGTGAAAAAAGATGGGTTCAGTTTTATTATTATGTCATCTAAATGTGTGTTTTTTTCTTAGAATTATTGCCCTGGTTTCCTAAAGAAGCTGTTCTTTCAATATGATTTTATATCTGATGAATTTGGTAAATTAACTCACAGAGCAAGGTCCAATTCATTCATTAATGTTTATATCACACACATATCATTTAAAATAATTTTTGCATATAAATATTTTTACAGAGAGAAGAGCTCAAGTGGATAATGTATACCATTTATTATTTCAGATAATAAACCTGGAAGCAATCAAGGGTGGCAGGAGTGCTGCCCCATTTTAGTAAAGTGTTTGGTAATGTGCATGTAATTTCATTAAGAATCCATGTGTAATTCTATAGAAGCAAAGCAATATATTACAACTAACATTTTATTGCCAAAACATATTAGATTTTAGTAGTCAACTTCTCAGCAATTACAAGTACAGCTTTGTTTTTGGACTTAATAAAACATTTTTTGTTACTATATGCTGTTATATGATCTAAAACAGCTTTTCCCATCCTAGTGCCTTTCAGATCTGTTGGACATTTTCCCATAACCGTTAACATATCTGAGGGCACATTGGGGAAAACATGTCTAGAAACACTCGTATGCAGCATATAGCTAAACATTGTATGTAATCAGAACTTTTTTTTTAGTAGCCTGCATCACTGGCATCACATCTACTGTTAATATTCAAAAGCAGACATGAGAAGTTTACCTTGCAAAATATTAAGTAGAAAGTGATTGGAACTTTAGAATATTTCTTATGCAGCGTATTGTCTTTTTTTGTTAAGGTGTTAAGGGAAGTGGATCTCTTTGATAGCCCTATTGTATTTTACAATGTTCTTTAAACACTAATGCTTACTGATCAACTGATAGTTGAAATGTCTCCCATCAGCCTTTCATTTTTTTTTAATGACAAGATTACCAAGTGAAAGAAATGTTTTGTGGTTTTATAGCAGACCTGCCTAATTTATGCTTATCAAGCTTAATAATGCCCACTAGTTATAGCTACTAAAGTGTCCTTCAAATCAAACTGATTCCCATCCCTGCATGGAAACTTTCTTTTTTGAAACAGTACAAAGTGGATTGTCCTCACCTTCTGAAATATTTCTGAGTTCCCATCTAGTCTAGTGCCCTGTATTCTCTGGAGGGTTCTCAATTAAATCCTAAACCCAATCTTGTTCATCTTCCAAGTGAAGATTGATCTCTACCAAAGTCTGTGTTCTTCATATATTGAAACCATGAACACATCTGGCGTTGTCAGATGTTAACCACTGTATAAGGCTTATGGGCTATATTTTGCTTCTTAATTTACAAATTGGCAGGCCTGCAGACTGATCTGTCTATCAGTTACCTGGTTGCTTTAAAAGAATTAAAAATGCTAAGTAGGATCAGATCTGGGTGATAACTTGAATAGGGTGCCACCAGGAAAAATGGGACTGTGGGCTAGTTTTGAAAGTTAAAACAACATTCTAAAAGAAAGCAGTGACAAATGTTTTCAGTAGTGCTGCCGAAAACAAAGTAATATGGGTGCTGTATTTTGCAGTCTTATACTTCTTGCAGGTAGCATTACATATAACTACATCTTTTGATTATCTGTCCAGTGCTCTGGTTAATTTTGAGTAGAGAGCCTTCATAGGACTCAATTGGAAGATTCAATTTTAAATCAAGAAAGATATATTTTCTCTTAGGTGGCCCTACAGAACTTTCTAAAGAAGAAAATAGCAATGAAAAAAAATTAATTATTCTAGCAGAAAAATGAAACAGTCATATAGATTGTTACATGAAGTTTGTAGGTTAGAAAAATACAAATCACTTGTGATAATTTAAAATCACCGAGCAACTGTATAGTTTATATATCTGATTACAGGTAGCACTATCCTTTCGAGTTACTTGGCTGCCTCAGCTGCCCTCTGCATAAAAAGATGGAACATAACTATGACGGCAGCAGAATAGCAGCAACAATTTTATTTACCTGAGGTATCAGATGTGCCTTTCCTATACAATATATATTATGCAAATCTATTTTGATCAACAGAAGTTTGGAATGCATGACATATAGTTGCAATCTTATCAGCAACTATAAGCAACTGTCCATGCTGGTATATGTACTGTATAGGGAGCAGTTCCAACAGTTAAGAGTCTCCATTGGTACTAAGAAGTCAACTGTCTTGAGAGTACAGTTCCTCAAACTCCCAACCAGCAGTCCAAAGAGAATTGATGGATGCCAGGTTGAAGACTGCTTCAGTAATCATTTTATTCATTTATTAGCTTACAGTGCCTTATGACTGGTTAGAATTTGTGTATCTGAAGCTGAAGGAGACAGAGACAGTCAAAGTTTAGTTAACACTTGGGGAAGGCAGATTGTCAGAGCTTGAGATCTAAATTCAGGCGTAGGTAATCAGATGTTGACTTACAGCCAGCATGGAATACATGAAACTCTTGAGAAATATTGAAAAGTTATGGAATTTGATGGAAGTTAAGATCATGTACACACAAAAAATCAGAGGCTAGTTTCATGAGATTTTTAAATCATCCGAATAGCTGTTTAAGGTAGCCATACTGTTTCTTTTTTCTTGACCTGTATTTTCTTTAAACAAAATTAAATAGTTTATAATATAAAATTTAATTATCCAGACATATATTCTACATTTTTATGGTAAATATCTGCATTTGATGAAAAAAGTTCAATTAAATTATACTTAGTGCTCAAGCAGTAATGGATGCGCTAATCTTATGCTATGAGGAATTATTGTATGCATGGTTCATAATTGTGTATTTTAAAATGATCCTCCAAAATCCTAACTATAAGGAGTCCTTGACTAATGTCCATTCGAAATTACAATAGTGTTGAACAAAGGCAATTATAACGCCGGGTCAAAGTTATGGCTGTTGTAACATCCCCCACATGATCAAAATTTGGGTGCTGGGCAATTCACCCAACCTTACAATCAGCCACAGGGATGCTGCCACTGCCCCTTTACCTATCCCCCCTCCCATCTCAAATCCCACTGGGTCCACTGTGCACTCAAAGCTGCCTCGGCCTGCTCCCTGCTGACTCCTGCTCACCTTATCATACCTGACTCCACTTACCGTTATGTTGCTCTGCAGCTGCTGACAGGTGTGCCCAACCAACACAAGAAATGGCTACCATACTGATGCTACCTCATGCTATCCTGCAAGCAGGCCCCGTTCTCTCCCTGGTTCAGAAGTCTCCTTCTCCAAATTGTGCAATTTGGACAAGGGGCTTTCCAACCCATCACAAGAATGATCATGTTCTCTAGCTTTCCTAGTTAGGATGAATCTGGGCATGGTGGCATGGGGAGAAGGCAGCAGGCTTCCATGCGCTGGTGGGCACCAGGCCTCCCCCACACCATGGCACCTTGTGTTCCAGTTAACAACTTGCATGATTTCTTAACACTTGCAACTATGAGAGACAGAATTACAGTAATTTAATGAAGCTATGTGGGGCTCCCATGTAACGATTGCTTCACTCAATGACCAAAATTCTGATATCAATTGTGGTCATAAATTAAGGACTACCTGTAGTCTTTTTCATGAGCAATTTGCTTTGATGGAAAAAGATGGTTTGGCATTTCCAGGTATTTATTTTAGCAGTGATTTTAAGGAAGCAGATGAAATGTGAAAATATGCCTCTGTGATACTTAGATTTCAGAGATTTTTATGCAATTTATCAAGTTAATATGATTTCCCCCATTGACAGACCAGATTTTCTGTTTCCATGACACACTAATGATAGAAAATACATTATTATGCTAGGTCACATAGGAAGCGTTTTTAACTTTGTTTTGCTGTTGTATTTTTATATTTTTTAGAATCTGTACTGTGTGTCAAATTCCAGTGTGCTTACACTCCATGTAAAGTAAATCCTGTACATTGGAATGTACATTGACTTTATTCTCTTTTATTGTGACTTATCTCAGATATACAAGGATTGATGTATGATGTCAAGGTTTGAATATTTTAAAGAATGGCAATAGATAATGCAAAGTGATTTTAAGGCAAGAGGAGGATATCTGATGCTTGGAAATGCAACTTTGATTTTGTATTAAATACTTGGACTGCTTTTAGATGTTACTCTACATTGTAGGCCACATGGGTTTTTGGATGGATTTCTTTTAATTACTACAATCTAAGTTATGGAAATTTTCATAGAATAATAAGAGTTGGAAAGGACCTTAGGTCTTCAACTCCAAGCCCATTCAGGCAGGAGACCCTATACCATTTAAGACAAATGATTGTCCAATCTCTTTTTGAAATCTCCAGTGATGGAGCACCTACAACTTCTGAAGACAAGCTTTCCCTTTGATTGATTGCTCTCACTAATGGAAATTTCTCCTTATTCTAGGTTGCTTCTCTTCTCGGTTAGTTTCCAAACATAGTTTTTTTTTGCCTTTTAGTACTTTGGAAAATAGTTTGACCCTCCCCCCCATTTTTGTAGGAGCCCCTTAAATATTGGAACAGTGCTATCATGTCACCTCCTAGCCCTTTTCATTAGACTAGACTCATCCAATTCCTGTAATAATTCTTCGTATGTTTTAGCCGGCAGCCCCCTAATAATTTTTGTTGCTCTTCTCTGCACCCTTTCCAGAGTCTTAAACATGGTTATTGGCTTACTACATCTCTGTCACTTTTTTGTGATGGAAAAACAGATTGGGCAGAGATTATAGAAAACTATAATTTATTAATGGTCATATGAAAGCCAAATCCTGATCTGATCTTGCTATGAATAGATGTTTTAAATTTGGAAACTTGTGCGGTACGCATAGAATACTAAAGTGTGTAGAATTCATTCTAGTCGTGCATTTCAAATCTAAATAAAAACACCAGTCTGTGCTTATTTTCAGGAAATAGTAATTCCATGTAACTCCATTACCCCTGGAATGGTTGTCTAATGATGACAATATATAGAAATCTTATCCTTTGTTTCTGCTCTCTACTGCCACAAATTACCTTAAGCTTTTCCCTTGTTTATCTTTCAAGAGTAAGTCCATCCATTTGTAGTTCTGCTCAACACTAGCATATCAGAATTAAATTAGACAAAATCTTCTTTCAGGTTTTAGAATAGCTTAACGCTCAGGGTTGTTTGAACTTAGGGTACTGGAAGAATATTTTTATAAAATGTGTATTTTAAATATTATAAGCTGCCCAGAATGTTTATGGAACCAGGTGGCCTCCAAAAATCAATCATCAGAATTTACACTGTTGAAAGACTGACATTGACCAACTTTTCCCACCTGCTTTCAAGGCAATAAAAAAAGTGAGCACAAAGCATGCTTGCCTTTGACACTTGACAGTCACATGACACCAGTCTGTATTTTGATCAGGGGTGGCAACTATGTCAACTTTATGACCTGTTGACTTCAACTCCCAAAATTCCTGAGTCAACCATGCCAATTATAAAGTTGCATAGTTGCCCACCCAATTTTGAATATAAATCCAGCTTTATCATTGCACTTACTTTAAAAGAGGAATAAAATCCAAGCCATATTACAGAATTAAGGTCTCTACTGTTTAGAAACATTAGAAAGAATGTGAGATATAGAATCATCCTGGAGATAATCCGGGACAGATTTTGAAAGCATGTTGTTCAACTGCTTTTTATCTATGACTATGTTGTGTGAACAGTCTAGAAGAGCTTCCCCCTAAAATATCAAGAATGGATGCAATTCAAATTTTAATAAAGTCCATTTTTTGTTTGATTGAACATACAGTAAGCAATAGCACTTCCAGCACCATTTTATTATGATCTTTCCGTCTGGACTACTGCAATGCTCTCTACATGGGGCTCCCATTGAGATGCACCGGAGACTCCAGCTAGTCCAGAATGCAGCCACGCGGGGGTTTTTTGGAGCGAGTGGGCATGCCCACATAACTCCACTCCTGCGCGAGCTGCTGCTGGTCTTCCGGGTGCGTTTCAAGGTGTTGGTTACCACCTTTAAAGCACTCCATGGCATAGGGCCGTTATCTGCAGAACCACATTCTACCAACGCCGACCCACATGCTCCCACAGAGTGGGTCTTCTCAGGGTGCCGCCGGCCAGACACTGTTGGTTGGCGACCCCCAGGGGGAGAGCCTTCACTGTGGCGGCACCCACCCTATGGAATGATCCCCCTCCAAAATATGTACTATCATTGACCTTCGGACCTTCCACCGTGCCCTGAAGACCTATTTATTCGAACAGGCTGGCTTGGCCTAGCTTTGTTCCCATTCCTCCTGTTTTAACTTGGTTTAACTTGGTTTTTAAATATTTTACCGGAATGTTATTGTTTTGGATGGATGTCATTTTTATTCCTTCCCCCATCATTTAAATTTGGCCATGTATGTTCTTATTTTGGTTTTATTCTGTTCTGTTTGTATTAGGTTTTTATCTGGCCTGTTAGCCGCCCTGAGTCCTTCGGAAGAAGGGCGAGGTATAAATAAAAATATAATGATGTAACAAATTAATAAAAAGGCACAGAAATGCCTGTATTTTCCTATTACCTGAGTTCCAATGATAGTAGGGACATTTCTAAATATTCGAAGTCTTAATTTATATCTTGGATTGTTGAGTAATATTGGCTACTTTACTCAGCAAGGCACATTTTGTCCCAAAGCCAAGTTTAATGGAGCTTCCAGAAGAATAGAAAAATATGCTGTTTTGGCTGTCAGCATGTTTTATAAGGCCATCAGACAATTTCTTGCATAGCCAACTCCCAATTAGGTAATGGACTATTCTACGTTACACATTTTAAAAATTGTCGGTTATTCAGCTGTATGTACTTCAAAACTATTTCTGTACTGGAATTATCCTTCAAATTAACACATCAGTAAAACAATATGTGATTTGATCATTTTAAAAATGTTTATTGCTTATATTTTCCAGAAAATAGAAAAAATGAAAATAATTTCCTGCGGTCGCCCCTGCTCTATGGAACATTTTGCCCTCAAAGGTGAAGCCGGCCCCTCCTCTTCTGGCCTTCCAGAAAAGCGGTAGGATCCACGCCTGCCAACTGGCTTGGTATCCAATAGTGATAGGCAGCCCTCGAGGTGGTTGGTGGTTTGAAGACACTTTCTTGGTCTTTTGAACTTTTGTACACTTTTGTAAGGATTTTTACGGCTTTTTATGTATTTGTAAGTGACGCAAAAGTCATTTAAATAGTGAGACGAGTGGCTTATAAGTCTCATCAATAAAACAAAATATAAATCAGGTAACCAATATTTAAAATCAGGTGTGAGTCCTTGCATCAACATAAAGCAGGATTTGTAGTAAGAGAGCATGCGTGTTAAATCCAATCCTATATCTATCATTCTTTTTTTAAATTTCAACATTACAGAAGCATATTTGAATCTTTGTTTTCTTTCCAATACTATAGTAATATGGATATTAAATCAAAACAGGATGAGAGCAGATCCTCTATATACACACACGCCAGTGTCTCCACCATTTTACACTTTCATCATATTAATCTTCCAAGGTGCCCAATATGTAGAAGTTACTTTTTTTATATGAATCAAATGCATCAAAATTAAAATACACATATTTTATTTTTAATTTTTTTTAAAAAAATTAAAAAACCCAAGCCGAATGATTTGTTAGAGCAGCATTCCAATTGTTCAATTTCTCAAATTTCACCAGTATTTTATTTTGAAAAATGTGAATGTAGAGTCTTCCCACTTTTGTTTTTATTGTTCAAGCTGCTGAACAATAAATCCATATATCCAAATAAATCCATATATCCAAATTATATGGATTGCTGATGTACCCAAACGGAATGGAAAAATTCTTTAATTGTATATACTACCATTCATGAAGCTTAGACTTATAGAACATGCTTCAAAGTCATATGACTCCAGAACAACTATAGGCTGCTTACATACTCAAAAGGCAAGAAACATCACATCAGAAAAGAATGGTAGTCGCTCAGAGAAAACATTAACATCTCCTTTCTCATTTTACACCTAACCTTAAGGAGTCCAATGGCCAGACTCAGGGAAGAGCCAGTTCTCAAAGGATCATTTAAAAGCATGCACGGCAGAGGAAGTTTGAATCTCTGAGGAGCTATTCCATAAGGCAGACACTGTCGGAGAAGGCCCATTTCC
>JANHFO010008864.1:4358-21590 GCA_032468095.1 Pareas carinatus | reverse complement strand
CACAGAATGAGAGGGGGGGAAGGGGCTTGCTTTCTTAAAATATCTTCTGAAAAGAGACAGGCAGAATCATTAACAAATCTGTCTTAAGTTCAGAATGACCCTTGCAATCAAACCACCATCAGTCACATCAACTGCAACCTTTTGGATGGCTAGGTATAGAGCAAGATAAAGAGCTAGGACCTTTCAGATACAGAGCCCTGCTGAAGAAATCAAGAATAGGCAAAGTAGGCATAATTGTGCTCAAAGGATGTCTTGTACAGTAAACACTCCTCAAGCAGACTAAGCAACAGGATGCTACAGTTGAAACAAAAACACACCCATACGGTAATGGCTTCAGACTAAAGAATGAAGTCCAATTTGGGAAGTAAATTTAACTGACCAAAACCTACTTTAAGAATATACGGCTAAATTATAGCCCAAAAAGAATCAGTAATAAATGATTTTAGTATTTTTATTGCACAGTATGAAAGGAAGAAGGGATACAGCATTTACAGTGAAATAACTTAATATATGACAACTCCAGAATTTTACTAAATGTTACATGGCATTATGAAGAGCTCCATATGTTTGGAATTCCATGAGAAGGCAATCCCTCTCTCTAGTAGATTTCATCCCATCACATTCATGTGAGCTTCTTATATAACAAAGAACTACCTCGGAAAGTACTCCCAACTTGGTCCAAAGGGTTTTCTGAAGTCAGAATAGAAGTCTTTTCCACTCTTATGAGCCTTTCAAGTGGACGTGTTAAATACTATATGGAGTGCATTCCTTTGACAAGTTAAATCTTCTGGAATATCTTTGGCCATATTGAAGTTACCTTATTATGATTATTGTTTTAACCTGACAGATTTTCAATTATATCACAACTCTGTCTGTTTATAATGCAATCTTTTATGAATGTTCCAATCTTTGGGTATAAAGTTAAGTGTGAACATCTCTGAAATATCGGCAAGTTTTAGGGCACAAGTATTAAAGAGGGATCTTTGTTATTAACCTTGATAGCTGCTAGACACATTTGGTTACTAACAGTTGTTAGGTTTTGATCCTTAATCACATGAGAATTCAATGCTGAAGAATAGCCAAATGTGAAAATAGCAGGTAAGACATCTTAATCGAACACTTTAGCCAAATAAACGATCGATACTTTGAATTGGTTGACTTCTAAAGGTTGTTTTAAAAACTTTTGCGAGACTGCACTTTGAACACAACTTTCCTATAAATTCACATATCAATAGATATAGTTGAGAGATCTACTAAGCAAAATAGCCCAAAAACATTAGCAGAGTTATCTGCAATTTTAGGATCCTCAATAGAAGCAGCACTCAAATGGAAACCATTAATCCAGCTAAAATAAAAAATAAAGCATGCATCAGTTTTTTATCTGAATTGTGGTATGAAGAACTGGAATTCTCAATTTTGAAGAATCGGTGGATTCTGATGTTAAGCAATATAAACTATATTTCCTATGATTTAAAAACAAAATTAATTCACCAGAAAGTATGTCACACTTTTGTACCATTATTAAAAGAAATGTTTAAAAAGGGTTAGGCGTTATATTTTTATGCTAATGCTGTAAAAAGATTTGAAGATTCCTTAATTCATATTGAATTCAGCTATATCATATTGTTTTCAAATTACTATATATGTCAATAAATTCTGATAAAAAACTCCATTAAATGCTTAATGTGATGTTGAAGTATGGCTATAAAACATGGAATCTGTTATCTCATTAAGAGATATCAAGTCTGGGTAAGGCTAAGAATAATTTTATCTAAATGGAAAGAAACATATCCATTTGTTTTTAAGGTCGGACTCAAGATATGATTTTATGTCCTTTTTAGAAGTTTATGTATTCTAAAAATAAGATGAAATAATGTACTTCCATCTGACATATAAGTTTATGGACTGGATTAATTTTGTAACAATGTCTATGGATATTAAAGGAATCTTTTTATATTTTTGGTAGTTTTTTCTTTTGATCATCACAATATATTTTGGTGTTTTATGTTTTATTCATTGTATAATCATTGTCATTTTTTCCTATTGGCATTATTCTTATTTTTATTTCACTATTAAACTAATTTTAAAAGCATGGAGTGCATACAAAAGTAGCTATTTCTTCTCATATTATACCAATGAGCTAATATTTGATTACATTCAATAAATGTGCATGAACAAGTTTTTCCTTCTCTTTGGAAAGGGAAAAGCTTTCTAACCAAATAAAAATATCATTACCTAACAGTGACATATGGGTGTCCATTTAGGTTTAACAGGATTAAAGAATTTGAAAACAGACTAATTTTTATGGAATGAGTAAAGTACAAGTAAACTAAAGTGACTTGATTGAGGACAATTTCAGGGGAGAGAGCCAAGATGCAAAAATTGTTTAAGATACTGTTAGATCCTAGGTTTTCAAATTATTTTGAGAGAGGGTGTACAGCACACTATAAGGGTGGAGACATGATGTTCTTACAGCAGGAGGATCCCAAGATAGCTGAAACTTTCTCTTTGCATCAGCCAAGAGCTGGTACTGCTGTTATTGCTACCTGTATGAAAGAAATAAAACAACTTAGTGGCTTCCACACATTGTGCTACACTAGAGGAAGGCTTTCTTGGTTTTGCTTAGTATATGTGAACTATCAATGATTAAACAAACTAAATAGAGCATGAATCCAGTCATTTTCCTCCTAGTGTCTCTAAAGGTTAATACTAAAACCACTGCCATCTCATTTTCCCCAAAGGAGTCTTTTTACTATACAATCCTTCTTCAACACATATAAACATTTCAAAGCAATTGAAATTTTAAATGTTCCATTTGTAACCTCCTGTGTTTTCCCACAATTTCCCGTTTTTTTTAAATACTAAAAAAGAGAGAAAAAAAACTGCACAATGCTTTTTAATTGAAAGCAGTTTATCTATTAGGGAGCTCTCATGTTTTTGGTGGTTTCTATTCTACATCACAAGGTACTGATTGCACAGATATATTTCTTGCCCCGACTCTCTCTCCAACCTATCTTCGCTGAGACATTAATGTATTCCTGATGTTTTTTAAAAAATAAATGTCTGAATTCAGACATATCAGTGTAGGGCATCCACATCTACCAGAATATTACATTTCCCAGAAAGAAATGAGACATTCAAGTTTTTAAGAAAGTGCATTGCAGAGAAATCATACATTACACACTATACTTGCCTTCCTTTAGTCAAATCAGATAGAGTCAATCAAGATATGTTTGAGAATTTCTCTCTTTTTTATTGATGGAATTCAATCAAACCTTGATTTAGTGGACTTTGGATATAATTGACTAAACTTATACCTTTCATCTCTACTTCCTCCAAAATAACAGAGATCAATTGCATCCAAAATACTCTAGACAGTTAAAACTTAAATTTATATTCAATTTATATCATTTGTATAACATCCTCCTTACTCAAAGATGCAAATCACATCATTTGCCTATATTTGTCATTTGCACAAATAATTCAGATAACCACAAATTATTTAATTTGCATTTTGATGAATATGCAAAATTAATGGGCCTTCCCTCCTAACTGATTTGTTAAACTGAAGTTTCACTGTAATTTATCTATTTTTAAAAAAACCATTGAATTATTGGAAATGTTTGAAAATAAAAAAGCAGCAGCAGGAAACCAAGCATCTCAAAGTTATGGCAAATGAAGTAGATAAAAAAGCATTTAAGGGCCATTTTAGTAGAGAAACAAGTCTAGAATAAGTTTTGTGAAGCATTTTCTCCTGGTATTATTTTACTCCAATACTACTTTTCATATATAATAACAGAGACATAGAACTAAATGTAATTTCTAATTTGGCTACAAATTATAAATAATATCACTACTATTCTTCCAAACAAAATGCTGCATTTACACTTAAAACACACTTCTGAGTATAAAACAAGAATGATGAAACTTTGGCATGAAATTTTACCCATATTTTAGACTACAGCTTATACATAAGAGCACAACAGTGTAACTGAAATTTCAGAAGGAAGGAACACTGAAATATAATTTGCCTTTATCTAGGCCTTATTTTCTACCTAGTGGCCAACCCATAAATAGATAGTTGGGAGGTGTTAGCCAACCTCAGCTGACCCTGAAAAGCTAGGTAAGGTTATAACTAATTAGTACCTGGATGGAAAAATATTTCAGGGAATCCCAGGACTGCAGGCTAGTCTGAGGAATAAAAAAGAAATTCTAGAAGGCAGCAGTATATCTTTTAAAATAACTCCACATCAAAATGGCAGTCATATCTAAGATAGAGATACAAGTTTTAATTCAATAGTTTGGGAGGCAAGAATGCCTTTGAGTTAATGTTAAGTCTTGAAAACTGTCTGAACTAGTCCTTACAGTTTTATTGGCAATATTTTTGGAAGTGGTTTGCCACTGCCTTCTTCCTAGTGTCAAGAAACTGTGACTGGCCCATGGCCCAAGGTCAAGCCAGTTGGCTTGATGTCTAAAGTGGAACTAGAATTTGCAATCTCTCATTTTCTGGCCTGATGCTTTAACTACTACACCAAACTGGCACTCAATCAAACAGTATCCATTCCAAATCTTCTGGAAGAGGATCTGAATGTACCATATAGTGACTAAACTATTTTTTCATTCTTGTCTTTTCCAGGTGAAAAACAAATCATCTATTACATCTAGCTGTTTTTCAGGTTCTAGAAGTTGATATATGATAATATTCTATTGATCACTCTATATCATATTTTCCCTTTAATTAAATTGTGAATTGCTGGAAATATACATAGAGCTAATAGGAATATTTTTCAGAGTGCAAAAGATTTCTGTTATTCAGAAAGAAGGCAACAGCATAAAATTAATAAACATGATTAAAATGCATATATATAATTGGAGACACAAATATTTATATCAAAAAAGTTTTAAGCAATGTTATGGATGACTCAATTGCAACTGGGTATTCCGTTTTAATTAGGAATTAAGATTTTTGATACATCTAAATATAGATTGGCATAGTAATTTTAACCATCTAGGTAAAAAGTCAAACTTTCTCCTTATTTTCATATCTGAACAAACAATTACAAATTTGTTCATAGCTTCTTGTCAAAACAACATAAACAAAGGTACAATCTAAAGATAACGAAGAGTTTCTGTGTGTTCTGAAGCTCTCCTCATTTTATTATTGCTTCTGTGAAAAAATATTATAAGAATTCTTACTTGACTTCTTCGAAAATCAAATTCTATTTCTAGTCATAACATCAGAGGCAGTATCATCCAAATGTGTCCTCTGTTTCACTTTTATTTTTTGTTTCCATTCAAAAACTTCCTTAAACAATTTTTAGACATTTATGTGCTGTTGAATATTTGATCTAACAATATTTGATGTTCTTTTTATGATTCATTTGCTAATTTTTGTTTTAATATAAAAGGGTCTCAAATGATTACCATATTAACATTAATACTGTAAATTAAAGATTTGATGTTATGAAGCCAACATTTGAAAGTACTCTTTTCTTTATGATCAGTAGAAAATACTTCAATTATAAAACATAATTCTCTTACTTATCAATAGGCTTGGCCTAGCAGAAGAGGCAGTTTACACATTTACAGTATTAAAGCTATTAACCAAAATAGGAAAGCTTTATCAGGATAATGACTGCAAAATGAAAGTCTCACTATTTTCCATGAAAACTAAATCAGTATTAAATAAACTGGCTCTTGAAACTGGGAATTAGAAACATAACATTTAAAGCCCTAAGGACTCTTTGATAACATCAAAAATCATATACTGATATAAGATCTGACAAACCTCCACAATGATGAGGATTTTTTTAAGGTAACGGATTATATAGTGCCATATAAAAATGCAGCAATATGACTTTTCTATGCACACATTCAAGTACACAAAAATTTGTCTGTTGCATTATATTGCCGTGCAAGACATTAATGTCAAATACAAGTCAAAACATTTTTTCAATTATTACATAGGACTAGAAAGTGATCTTAAAAAAGTACCCTTTTACCATACAATTTTATAATCTAACTGTAGTCATAGTGCAACCCTCTCTGTAATTTATGACTTAGTAATCAAGCATGTTTTGGCAAAGTAATTGCAATAAGTCACACCAAAAATGCACAATGCCAGTCCTTTAAAGTCCTCTGTTCACACTATTTCAAATCCCTTAACAGATCTTTCTAAAGAAATAATTGGCTACATAGATTTAGAGGAGTTTGGAAACTAAAATAAAGCATTGTTGAATGCAAGTATGTATCAAGGTGAAAATGGTGATGAATTATCTGTTAGCTTTATACTTGGAAGCATCCCTGGGTTCACTGCTAGGGTTACTCCAATCATCCGCTTCTGGAGTGGTTTTGTAATGTCTCCAAGCTGACTTATTAAAAACTGGTAGTCTTTCAAATGATTCACTTGATAGCGCCTGAAGAAAGAAACGGACAAAATCAAGCTTCAGATCATTACAACTGGTTACAAAAAAATTCAAAACAGTGAGATTGATCACCATCCTAAATGAGGAAAGAGTGTATATGCTCAATACAGATTCAATGGAACATGTATTTTATTTCATATTTTGTATTTTCAATCTTTATTTCACTGCCTGTATATTTGTTTGTACTGCAGCATGTAGATTTATTTCCTCTTGCTACGGACACAGTCATACTTTGTTACTGAAATCCTACAATAAAATATATTCCCCCTCAGATTTGGAGTTTGTTTCAATAATGAAACATTCCATTCATTGTCTTTTAGCTGGAATTATGCTTTCTATCTCAATGTTTGTTTAGGAAAAGTTTTATTGGAAAGAATAAACAGAAAAAAGTTCAGTAATGTGACAACTGAACTTGTTACCAATCTGATTCCAAAGGCCATTTTATTATCAATGAATAAAGAGTTCATGAAAATGTTTCCAAAACGTGAAAAATATTATCTAAAGTAAATCAGAATGACTTCTAATACAAATGCATAGGAATAAAGCACTTGCCTTGATGCCAAAATATAATCAGCTATAAAATCTCAAGAGTTAGTAGAGTACATTCATAGTATTCCCCTTTAATAATCCATTATTACCTTCAAATAGATTACTGCATCTGTACCCACTCCTTCCATAGAGTATAGTTTTAGGTCACCTTGAAAATATCGAGCATAAAGACGAGAAATTGGCAGACCATACCCATATCCAGCCTAAGGGGGAGAAATCAATAACACAAGAATTTAAAAACCTGAACTGTTAAGAATGACAGGCACAGGAATCTTCAGAGATTCCTCTGTTTTTAGAATTAAAAATACTTTCCTTTGTTTGCCATCAATTATGTGATGCAAAGGGCAGATTATCCAAAGTTGTATCTCTTATTTGTGCCACAGTATTCTAAAATAGATTACAACTGTCTCTTCTTATGCTTAAATTCACCAACAACCTGCCCCGTTTAACATTGGAGAACTGTTCATTCAATTTCTTGTAATATTTCTAATCTTGAATATGGAGTTAACTAATGTACCCTATTGTATTTTAAAATGCCTAGTGGCAGAGAACCAAAAGCATTTGTAATGTTATGCATCTATTCCTTTTAACATAAAAATGAAAATTACATGCATAAAATGGCATTTGCTCTTTTAACATATGTAGAATCCCACTCACATTTAAGGTTTATCAGATCTAATAGACAAGCCTTTCCTTCTATTAGTCTGTTAAATTGAGGCTTATCATGTACACGAAATTGACAAGTAGTGACTTTCAAGTACCTTTTTAATTCTCGAAGCAGTATTAAATTATTTTCTAATCCCAAATTCTGAATACAGTAAAACCTTGGGTTGTGAGTAACATGGCCTGCAAGTGTTTTGCAAAACGAGCGAACATTTAAAATAAATTTTAACTTGATAAACGAGCGATGCCTTGCATTATGAATAGTACGTACGGTATACACACGCTCTCTCGCTATGGGATTGTGGGTAATGCTTAGTCTCAGTCAACGTGCTTTGATATATGAGTGCTTTGGATTACAAGCATGTTTCTGGAACTAATTATGCTTGCAATCCAAGGTTTTACTATACTCTTTTTTCTTAACCATGTGTTATCTATATTAACATCATTCTTAATGTCATTAAAAGCAGTGCTCTCCCAATCCCTGACAATTACAAAGTGGGCCACTCAGATTCCAGCTAAGATTCGTGGTTCAGAGACATTTTGAAACTGAGTTTCTTCTTTCTAAACAATACACCAATAATTTTTCATTTTTAACACTGTAAAAGGTTTGTTTCTAGGGAAAAACACATTTATTTTATTTGTATGCCATCAATCCCTGAAAGCTTGAGAGCTAACAATCTCAACAAAATATTTTCCCAAGACTTTCCTAGTGTTCTAAATTTTTTAAAAATGCAATTTTTTCTGTTATTTTCTCCAAATTATTGCTGCTGCATTATGTGTCATGAACTGAGTGCCATCTAGAGATGCAGGAAAAACTATTTTAAACAACAGTATTTTATTTTGAACCATTTCTACAAACTATTGTGCCGTACATAAAAAGATTCCTCACAGCACAGTCTAAATTAAACTTTCAGACATATGTAACAAAGAACAAATCTCAGCAACTTACTAACACAAAACTAAGTCCCAGACCAGATTGTATACTTCCAACTGCAATTCCTTCATATGAATAACCCAACCCTCTTTCATGGCTTCTGCATTAATTATTTTGCAATGTTAATCTGCATCTATTACCAACCTAACAGATTTTATATCCACAATAGAAAACCAATGCAGAAAAGACAGATTCCAAAAGTATAATTAGAAGGCTACAATTAATTATGGTCAGTAATACTGCAGTTGTGCTGCTATAATATTCTTCCAATATTTTCCCCAGCAGCTGTACGTACAATTATATTTTAACTTCCCTCTCTAAAGTTACATCATAATTTTCTACAGGTACATCATAAATTTTCAACTTATGATCACAATTGAGACCAAAATTTCTGATGCTAAGCAAGGCAGTCATTTAGAGAGTTGTGCCTCATTTTATGACCTTTTTGCCAGAGCTAATAAGTGAATGACTGCAATTCCTAAGTGAAACACAAAGTCGTTAAGTGAATCTAGCTTCTCCCATTGACTTTACTTGCCAGAAGCCAGGTGGGAACATTAAAAATGGTGGCCTCGAGACATCTGTCATAAATACATGTTGCCAAGAGACTGAATTTTGATCATGTGACCAGAGGAATGCTGCAGTGGTCATAAGCTGCTTTTTTCAATACCGTTGTAACTTTAAATGGTCAATAAACAAATGGTTGTAAGTTGAAGACTATCTGTAGAAACTATTCTGTCTATTCATCAAAGCCATGTCACAAGTTCATTTTTTCATTTTTATGCAAAAAGTTCATTTGAGGTTTTCAGTCATCAACAAATGTACATAATTCTACATTCTATATTTCTTTTACCTAATCAAGGAAGTTAGTTTATCTATCTCAGCAAGATCTGTCCATTTCACTCACCATTTTTCCATAGCCGGCAGTGTCAAAGTAATTCTGCAGATATAATGCTATATAAAGGTGTTTGCATATATTTGACAACTCAACTAGACTTATGAACAATTTAAGTTAAAGAAGTTAAAGTTCTTTAGGAACATTCAATTTGGTTTGTACTATAATATTACCTATTATCATAAGGGAGAGTCAGAAATGTAAGTTCAAGATGTATCCATATTCACTTCACCAGACAGTTTTACTCTTCTGATTTCACTTTCACCTGAATATTTACTGAATGGTACTCCATCAAGGATTTTATTCAAACAGTTCAAGGCTATTTCTTAGTTTCAATTCTGCCATTTCTCCCAATACCAAAACAAAGCCACAAGATTCATGTTCAGCACGTTTGAAAATTGTGAGCATACTGTTTTCATGAAATGTATGGAAATGACAACATGGAAGTATCACATACCTGTTATTATACAAACAGTGATTTATATAAACCGATGCATGCATTTGACAACTGATAAGCAAAAAATACAAAACATAAAAAAGTCAAAAAGAATTATATATGAGATTTACAGGATTGCTATTGCTGTTTCTTCTCTCACCCTTATGAAAGCTAAAACATAAGTATCTGCAGAATTGATGGCAAACATTGGTATTACATTTTGCAAAGTTTTAAGGTATATTTTCAATACATATCCCGTATTTTGATTTTAAATTTAATAGCAGATTAATAACCTAAACATCAATACACTATAATTTAGACTCTATTATGTATGTATTATTATAATGACATCTCAAGTGAAGAGCCTGTGTTCACATTACAAACTGTTATTACTTTACGTGCTTTGTGTTCAAAAGAAAGGTGAATCTGGGGAGCATTTTAGTTTGCAGAAAAGAACTTACCAAAGGTACAGCTCTTGATGGCTCCAAACTAGGCCTGGGAGCAGTTGAATACATATAATTAAAAAGACGATCTATTTTTCTCAGAGGTACACCACCACCTTTATCACTTATCTATAGAATAAGACCAAAATTTGATATAACACAATGTCCTCCAAGGAACTAACAGACTATACCAGTGTTGGCGAACCTATGGCACGTGTGCTAGAGACAGCTCTCAGAGCCCTTTCTGTGGGCATGCGTGTCATCGCCTCAGCACAGATATTTTTACTAGAAAGCCAGAGGGATGTAAGGCTCCCCTCCTCTTCTTCATGTGTGCTTGAGGACATTTCTGACATCACCCACCCCTCTCCCCAGCAGCCCAATAGAAGCGCTTCCTCCCTCCCGTTTGAAGTAGGGCGGGTGGCTCAAATGTGGTGTGGAGTCTGTGGCGAAGTGCCGTGTTGGCACTTTGTGATAAATAAGTGGCTTTTGGGTTGCAGTTTGGGCACTCAGTCTCAAAAGGTTCGCCATCACTGGACTATACCATATTTGTCCACAATTTCCAATTGTTAAATGTACAGATCTAGAGAAGACAGAGATGTAGTAATTCCAAAACGTAAATTAAATTCATCATTCATGAAATAAGACCAATAACCAGCCTCTTTATATTGATAAACTATCTTAAGTATAGCGTACTGAAAAGCAGTTGGCCATGTAAGAAAAGACAGCTCAATTAATCAAGTATCTATAAACTAGAATGAATGTGTAAATAAATATTCAGAGAGCCAAAAAGTCATAATAATTTAAAATAAAATTCTACTTAAGAGAAAATCTTGTCATAAATATTTCTCAAGCTATGTTCCTTTTTATATTTATATTATTCACAAAGTGAGTTATTCAACATAAATAGTTGTTTTCTACATTGTTTTACAAATAAAACCAGTTTTTTAAATTTTAGTATATTATTTACCTTTATTGACAGGTCTTCTTTTCCCAAAGTAACTAATGTTTTAATTGGTGGATAGGTTTCACATTTACCTTCATGTAGCTCCACTGTAGCTCGCATTGAATTCTGGAATTCAAAGCAAAACATTTAACATCTTAAAGACGCTTAACTCATGTTAGTAACAACAACAGAAAATTTTACAAATTCTGGTCATCTTTTAATTTCATTAAATTTAATGGTATGAACTTCTCTAACATTTATATATCAATTTAAAAAAGAAGACAATAACCTGAATGTTTTCATTATAAAGTATTCAAGTGTATAAATGACACTATGTAAATATTTTTTCTTGTCATGCAAGGATATATTTGTAGAGAGGAGCATATTTCTTTGTACAAAAATTACTGCAATTATTATAGAAGTCTAATCTTATTAATCTAATTGCATTTTTAAATTGGAGCTCAATCTGTGTTCTGAGTAGCAGATTGCAAGACTGACATACACAGCCAGCCACCTTGCTTGCCAGATAGAGATCCTTTGTCATGTCCATAGAGATACCCCAGCCCATTCTTCTATTTAAGTATATAAAACATTACTCTAAATTACTATACTTTTAAACCAGGAAAAAAATTGCTGGACCAAAGCTGAGAAAAGAGAAGAATTATTTTCAAGACCTTGAATTTAATGTTTCAAATTTTCATGGGGAAAAGAAACCCCCCAAAATTGATGCTTTCAGTACTAATTCTAAGGGAATAATTAACAAATCTAGTAAGAAATTTTGACTGAAATGTTGATGTTCTTTTTCTGTGCAAGCTCAGCAATTTTTTTTAATGGGCATTTATTTATTTATTTGACAGGTTTTATAGATCACGCTTCAGTAAGAAACATTTAAGATACTATAGCAAACACCTAGCTTAGGTTATGAGTATACCAAGTGGATTGTACTCATTGATCCTAGGATCATCAGATGTTATTCACAATAGCAATCATTTTTTATCCCTGTTAAGAGCTCAGACCTGAAAGCTGAATAAAATGGGTCCAGGTAATCAGCTTTCTCAGATCTGAAACCTCAACAATCTTCCCCAAAAAGAGAAGGTTGAATTGTGTATTATGTCTAAAATGCCCAAATTGAGCAATGGTATCTTATGGAGGAGGTATCCTTCCAAGGAAGATGCACCACCTCCTCACTCAAAAAAGGATAAATGTATAACTGCTCTAATCCAGGCACTTCTCATCTCTCAGTGTTTTTATCACCCCAAAATGTCAGAAATCAGACTACATGTGAAATGATGCTGCAGAAAAACATATTCGCTAGCTTTGGGCCACAAAATCAATCTGGCATAACCTGGCATATTTACTTCCTTTAACATAAAATGTTGGCATTATTTCTGTATCTAAAATTTGATATCCAAAGTTATCATTATTTTTAAATTTAGTGTTGACATCATTTTTCTCTCTTGTTACTACTTTATCTCCCAGGAATAGGCTGAAACCTTTTAACCACACACCTTGGTGCTATGTGAACAGGAGATTGTACTATAGGAATTAATTTAGATTTGTCTTCTAATCATCAGAAAAGCAAAATAAGGTAGAGTGTCATATATACCAGGATTTTAAAAGTGGTTGCCAGAATGAGGCACCCCCTGAAAGTTAGGTGATGCAGCAGGAACTAACAAATCACTATTTCAAAGCAGAAAGACTCAAATGACTTCTTGGTCACCTTCATCTATCCATTCTATGGGAAATCTGATATTAACTACTTCATGAAATAACAATAAATGAAATATGAGAGATGAGTGCCTGATTTCAGAAAGCAAAACATAAAGAATCTAAAAGTTTCCCTATGTTGTCAAAATTTGTTGCTCAAGTCTGACACTGTACAATTTGCCATCAAGAACAATACTGCATCCAAAGACGTACCTACAGCCAAATTCAGGATGAAATGTGATAATGCTATTTCTGGCAAACTCAAAAAGAAGCTAAATGATATCTGGTCTTCTTCCCCTCTGATGTTAGTTTACTCACCTTAAACAGTTCGAAAAGCATATGAAACAAATGTGAGGGTACATAGACAACCTGAATGGGCCTGCCTGGTGCTTTGGCTAGAAAATATAAATAAAACTTTTAAGTGAGAATTAAAGTTAACACAAACAGCGGTAAATTTTCTGATTTATATTATTTACTAGAAATGTACAACAGCTAAAATTAAATTAGCTCTCTAAAGATGATTATAATATCAGGACAGATTCAACGAAAGAGAAACGAACAACCAGCAGCAAAGGAATGGATTCAATTTCAGCAGTAGTGGCTATACCACCATAGGAGTTGTAGGACTGGGTTGGGGACATGATTCTCTTGGAGAAAATTTGTATGTGGCTGCTAAGTTGTTGCCAACTGGATGACACATAAGAAAGCAATCAAATCAAATCCAAAAGAAAGGAATGGCAGAGTGGAAGGAAAAGTATTTTCTGCACCATAGAAAACTGTGACACAGTTTTCAGCTCAAAATGAATTCAGCAATTAGTTTTCATTTAAAGAACAATTTCTCGCAATTCATACATTGACAGATATTTAATATTAAAAAGCAATCATATCTGTATCACCGTTAAATTCTTCAATTTCCAAATCAGGTGCTACTTGATAATACTGCTCACACAACATCTTGGCAGTTGCAAAGGCATCTGTTAGGAAAGAGTAACAATATATATCATGTGAGTAGATTACAATATATTATATACTACAAAATTTAGAAGCAGCAAGTACTTTTCCAGACAAAACCTATAAGATTCCAAGTAATGTGAGAGATCCTTAATTGAATCTACTAATATCTTTGCTTTAAATCTATTAAGGAAGAAGCTACTGATTTAGTAGAAAAATAGAGAATTAAGAGGAAGTTAATACCTTAAGGGAAAAAAACTTAAATCATGCTCGAAAAATTTAAGATGTAGTATTGCTCATGCATACCTGAAGAATAAATTCTATTAAAATTAATGGAAACAATTCTTTATTAGGCATATGTAAGATTGCACAGGCCAATTTCAGAACCAATAATGTGCATATTAATAAAAACTGCAAATTTAAAAAAGCTGCATCTTTCATGAAAACTATCTTAAAAATTGTAGACAAAATAATTATTGGCATTTCACTCATAACGAAGGTATACAATAAAGTCCAAGTTAATAATTATTTCTATAATCATATGCTATTATTGATTTTCCAGTGCAGCTCCATAGTTGATAAACCTATTTGAACAAGGAAATGGGTATTTAATTCATTAATTTATTTCCAATATTCAATGAATATAACAAGCACAAAAATGTAAACGGATAGGTATCTATATCCTACCAATGTATTTCATTGGAGCATTTTATTTTTTAAAAAAGTGAATAATGCATACTTTTACTACTATATTTTACTATGAATATACATGTGATGATATTAAGTATACTGTGCCTCCATCTAGTGACAAAAAAGTCAGCCCACTCCTGAATCAATTTTCTGCATAATCATGCTAAGCAATATTTTCTATTTATTTAAACTGAGGAAACTATTGCTTCATCTACAATATGCTGGGAACATAAATAAAATACAACTTGCAATTATTTTATATAATAGCAATCAGTGTAATGAAAAAAATAACGTAGAAATAAACATATTGAGGACTACAAAGAATTCTGAAGAGAGAAAATTGGGAATGATATAATCACATTGACTATGCGATATTGATGGGAAAAGGTGGTGGAACAAATTCAAAGTGATGACTAATTACAAATTAATTACAAATAGGGCAACAATATACAAATAGGATGACTATAGCTCATAAAACATAGTTAGCAAAGTTAAGGGCAGATATGATATTGCCTATGAAGCCACTTTACTTGTGCCTTGGTTTAATCATGGTACACCTAAGCCACCAGTAACCATGATACTGAATTTAATCTGAAGTGAGTATGGAAATTTGCGTCTGAAAGAATTTAATGGCTTGCATCAACAATCCAAAGATCAAGATATTAAACCATAGAAAGAAGAAGTAATTTGCATTGATGATGAAAACTAATATAGCTACTGACTATGATCAGAAACAGATGCAATCAACATTTGAAATCCAAAGCAATACTATTTTTATTTTTACCTTCTACTACATCAGCCACATTACAAGTAGGATCAATGCTTCCAATATGTTTTGGATGAGCAGGATTGGTGACTCCACCAAAGAGCAGTGCTGTGAGGATAAAAAGATAGAAATCAATTGAAACACTTACTTTTTTAAAGAATTAAAAATTAGAGGTTTTTCTTCCATGCAAAGGAAAAACAAAGCTTGTTAAAATTCTTCATAAAATAAATATTACCATTAATAAATTATCAATATTGAAAAATATGCTTCCAATGATTGTGAAAAATTCTTGTATAGGCAAAACGTACATTGGTAACAATTGCTATGCTTCTTTCTTCAGCAGTACTACTTGGAATTTAATTCCTGCATATAATATACTGCAGTATAAATTAGCCTGATTGCAAGTTATATTGAGTGGATCCCCCCTACTCAACCTTTTAAACATGTCATGAACAATAATATGAAATGGTCCCTGTGCTCCTCAAAAACATTCACAATATCCTGGTTTTGAGATTTAGCTCAAGGAAAGACTTTAGAGAAAGGTTCTGTGGATCTTGTTTCTTAATAGACTTGTATAGAATTGCTTTGTAATCTATACAAGATCCCAAATCAGAGTGATAAATTTTAAAAGAATTAAATGATCATATCAATAAAACTAGGGATGGAATAGTACTTAATACTAAACACAGAGTACATAGTTACAATAAAACCACACATTATTTAAGTCATATCTATTACCTATCTCTGTGATCTAAATTATAGACGGTCAACCTAACATCTGGAAAAATTAAGGCAGGCTTTATGCAAACTTAACAAAAAATACTGAATTCATTATTTTATGTCAAGCAACACAAGTCCCACATGGCCTTGCCAATGCTGTGTTTTATTAAATATCATTTAACTAACTCTTGTATTTCTATTTTTAAAATAAAACTGCCCTGCAGAACATCTTAATAAGCAGCCTTCAGGTCAAACCTACTTAGGTCCATAAAACTAGTATAGTTATGACCTGCTTCATTTCCATTTGGGAGGGTAAGACAACCTACAATTACCTGAGTACATACATACATACCGATCATGCTATTCCCTTTGGAGGGGGGTAAGCAAGAGTACAGAAAAAAGAGTAAGAAATAGTAAGATAAAGAAATTAAAGCATGAGAAAAGGAAACGGCTTTCCCCTCAGTTATACACTGCATCACTCACTGCCTTTTTGTTCAACGTTTTTCATCTCTCCACACCACTATCTCTGTGAGTCAATAGAGGCAATACAATTATGCTGTCTAGCTAACATTCACTCCAAGTCATTTAGATTCTCAGCCAAATAATGGCATCATCCATGTACACTTGCAGATAGAATCACTCCAAGTTTCTTTACTCATTTATACATAAACATGGAGATACCACCAATCCTGTCTTATACTCTACAGAATGTTGATCATTTCATATATTTCTATGTGTGTTTTACTTCCATTATACATCACTCTTTGCACATTCAGCAACCATCTTTCAATTTCATGTTTATTTCAAAAATAAAAAATAATTTATCAAATGATTTCTCTAAGTAAACAAATATACAATACTATATACTATATAGGTGAAACTCAAAAAATTAGAATATCATACAAAAGTTCATTTATTTCAGTAATGCAACCTAAAAGGTGAAACTAATATATGAGATAGGCTCCTTACATGCAAAGCAAGATAGTTCAAGCCTTGATTTGTCATAATTTCGATGATTATAGCTTACAGCTCATGAAAAACCCAAATTCACAATCTCAGAAAATTAGAATATTACATGAAATCAATAAAACAAGGATTGTACATAGAACAATA
>JANHFO010008862.1:13824-24601 GCA_032468095.1 Pareas carinatus | reverse complement strand
TGGAGTGAATGTGTGCAGTACTTTTTGAGATTACCTACCAGGAACAAACATGTTGTTCCATTTATATATATATAGATTTGTCAGTACTAGATCCCGCCCAACTTCGCGGGATCCAACTGTCAAATTGGATCCCTGCCAATTTGAATAAACTGCCATGTTTATTCAGTAAGCATGAAGACGGTGCTACGAATTTGTCAATGCTAGCTGAAGGGGGGATGGGTGGAAGTAAAAATGTTTTAGAAGCACTGCTATGCTAATGTAATGGTTTGACAGGAAGAAGAAAGGGAAGGAGAGAGGGAGATGAGTCAGAGAGGGAAACAAAAGAAAGCAGGAAGGTAAGGGGAGTGGAGCAGAGTGAAGGAGAGAAGAGAGGAGAGGAGGAGAGAGGAAGGGATAGGAGGGGAGGGGAGGAATTAAATGGATGAAGAAGTGGAAGGGAAAAATCATAAATTATTTTAAATTATGATAATGATTCATGTAATTTAGCACAATGTTTGACAATGAACCAAATAAGTTAGCATAAAGTGTTATAAATTATAATAATAGCTGGCTAAATTAACAAAGTTATTATAAATTGTGAATTTCCAGGTAAATTATAGAATCTAGAAATATGACATTGAGCTGTCTCTAAAGCCTCTGTTTAATTTAATCTATAACTAGCTCTTTTGCTTCAATTCAATTTTATTTATTTTATTCTATTTTCATCTCTTTTGTTCTTCTGCTGCTGAAGATTTGCATTTTTACTGTTTTTACTGGAGACTGATTTTAATTTTCTTTGCCATGGGGGAAAAAAGTAAGTAGCAGCTCTCTCATTCTGCTTCTCAAACTTCGTTCAAGCCTACTAAACAGCTCATCTCCAACTTTTTATGTTTTATTTCTTCTTACTTTGTAGTTTCTCTTGAAAAAAGTAGGGGAATAGATGCCTTTCTCTGGGTGTGAAAATATGTTTGGTAAATGCAGATCAGGAAAGGAAATTAGAATGGCAATACGACTTACAGCAGTAAATTTAGTGACTGTTTAAAGTTACAACAGTATTGAAAAAAGTGACTTATGACCATTTTTCTCAGCATCCCCCTTAGTCACATGATCAAAATTTAGCCGTTTGGCAAGTGGTTCACATTTATGATTGTTGTAGTGTCCCGGGGTCATTTGATCAGCTTTTGTGATCTTTTGACAAAGCACGGTCAATAAGGAAGCTAGATTCAATTAACAACTGTGTTACTGACTTAACAAATGCAAGGATTCACTTAACAACTGTGGCAAGAAAAGTTGTAAAATTAGGCAAACTCACTTAACAATTGTTTCACTTAGCAGCATACGTTTTTATTTATTTATTTATTTATTTATTTAAATTTTTATACCGCCCTTCTGCCTGAAGGGACCCAGGGCGGTGTACAGCCATTTAAAAAACAGTTAAAACAAACAAGCACATTTTAAGAAGAAATTTAAAAGTAGCCTAATAATTGTGGCTGAATTTAAAAACCCAAGATATAAAACCATTTTGAACCAACTCTGAAAATATTACAATTAAAATTACTAACATAATTGAGCAGGAAAAAGGTGTGATTAGGCCAAACCGGCCTGGGTAAAGAGGTAGGTTTTTATGGCACGCCGGAAAGCACGGAGGTCCGAAATAGTACGGTAGTAAAAACCAAATGCACAGATATAGGTAGTACTTGGCTCAACAGCAGTAATTGTGAAAGGGATCTTAGATGTTCTAGAAAACAACTACTTAAGTATAAGTCAGCAGTATGCAACAGCTGCCAAAAAAAGCCTATTCAACAGATGGATAGTATCAAGATCTCATGAAATGATAGTATCGCTTTATAATGTACTAGTAGGACCACCCTTGGAATACTGGATTCAGTTGAATTCTTTCTGAGCAGATCCTTTACAGTAGCAATAGAACTTAGACTTATATACCACTTCATTTCACAGTGCTTTACAGCCCATTCTAAGTGGTTTACAAAGTCAGCATATTGCCCCCAACAATCTGAGTTCTCATTTTACTGACTTCGCAAGAATGAAAGGTTGAGTCAAGCTGATCAGAATCGAACTCCTGGTAATGGGCAGTGAGTTAGCCTGAAATACTGCATTCTAACCACTGTATCACCGCAACTCTTTGGAAGATACGTGTCTGAGCCTTGTTATCTGGGAGGAGTTCAAGCTAGTTGCTGTTGAGAAGGTGGACCTGAAACAGCACTGAAACAGCATTATTTGCACTTGACCTTTGGAGGGCTAGGGGTGGTTGTTGATGGCCATCATTCTGGTCCTCCTGGATCTCTCAGCAGCTTTTAATATTATCATAGAATCATAGGGCTGGAGTCTTCTAGTCCAACCACCTGCTCAAGGCAGGAGACCTTATAATTTCCTGGGCAAATGGCTGATTTTTGAAAATCTCCAGCAATGAAGCAACCTTCCATTTGGATTACTGCAATACACTCTACCTGGGTCTGCATTTGAAGACCTCTGGGAAGCTGCAAGTGATTTAGAACGTGACAATGTGTGTAGGGATGGATGTCCCTAGGTTTACCCACATAGCACCTCTGTTGTGCTAGCTTCCCTGGCTCTCAGTTTTCTTCCAGGTGCAATTCAAGGTGCTCATCATTACCTTTAAAGTCTATGGCACAGGGTCATTTTATCTGTGAGACTGCCTCTCTAAGGCACCCTACCAAATCAGATAGGCTCGTACTCCCTTCCCTTAAACATTGCCACCTTAGAGAAACTAGAAGGTGTGCCTTTTCTGTGGCAGCCCTTGTCCTGTGGAACACTCATCCATTTCTAAAGTTTTACAGGCCTCCATCCTCCTAGCCTTCCAAAAAGCACTTAAGACTTGTCTTTTCATCAAGCAGGGGGACAGGTGAAGTGGACGAGAAGATTTAATGAGAATGTTGGAAATGTAATTTTAGCACCAAGTTTTTAATATTTATGTTTTTAATAGATAAGCGTATTGTGTTGTTTTATTATTGATGTTGTTTTAATTGTTGGTTTGAAGCTGCCTGGAGTTTAATATGGGTGGTTATATAAATTCTTTAAATAAAAAAAAATGATGAAGACTAAGGGCTAATGAGACCTACCAAAATTAATCAAAAGTTGTGGGTGATGTTGAGAATTATATAGAGAAGGAAAGATGCAAGGATTTATTACATTGAATCCTGTCTTGCATTGTAAGTGTAATAGATCTGCAATCATTTTTTATTATGAAGAAACATTCCATTTCAATTTCTTTAGCGAGTTTGGTGCTCTGCAAAAGATGTGTTTATTGGTTTAGTTGGGAGTAAGAGATGAATGAAATAGGGAATGTAGTATACGGCAAAATGGGAACATCAAAACATTTAAGTTACTCTTAATATTGTACCATTTGGATATTCAGAGTTTGGTTGTCCTTAGGCGTCGTAGGTGTATGCTGTTATTTATTGTAGCTATATCATGTATGAGGAATCACAAATCTTTATAAACATGCTTTGTGCTACATTCTAAAATGGTAAATTTTTACAAAGCAGCACAGCTGGTTGTGCCTATGCCTAAATAATACCTCTACCCTGGCAGCAGCACTACTGACCATTGTACTTTTAAGTGTAATTCAGGATGGTGATTTTTACCTATAAATGGTGCAAGGATAGGTTACTTGTGAGACCGTCTATCCCCTATCTCATCTCCCTGACCAGCAAGATCTGACATCGGTATTTGTTTCTTAGCCAATGCCAGTTGGGCAGGATTCGGGAAGCTGTTTCCTGTTCCTATTGCTGTTTGACCCCTGAAATTCAGCTAATTCTGCCTGGCTTTTAAAAGGTATTAAAGACTCGTCCCTCACCCCTTAGGCACTGGTACTGGGGGTGATATGATCATCTGGATGAATTTTCTCCTAACAGGTAAGTGTTTGTTTATTATGTTTTTCTATATATTTCCTGTTTATTATTATTGTTTCTCTGGTTGTGCAGTGGTTAAAGTGCAGTATTGCTGACTACAGTCTGGAGTTCAATTTGACAGATTCAAGGTTGTCTCAGCCTTCCATCCTTCTGAGGTCTGTAAAATGAGGATCCAGATTGTTGAGGTCAATAGACTGACATTGTAAACCATCCAGAGAGTGCTGTAAAACACTATAGGAGAGTAAATAAGTCTAAGTGCTATTGCTATTGCTATTTTGCTTTATTATGTGGTTTTTATTGATTCATTGTTATTGATCATGTATACCTGAGTCATGTGGTCAGTAAGGTGGCCATAGAAATAAGAGTCAATAAATATATAATACGTAAACCTAATAAAAAAGGAAACCTTGCATTCCTTCCCAGTCTAAGCTAATGGCACAGTCCTCCAGGATCTGAAATAGTGCACATTTCCTCCTGCTGCTCCTCCCTGCCCCCTTTGCAGTTGCCCCTTCTGAAAAGGAGGGAATTGTGTGTGTCATTGTTGGCGTGGGCGTGTCGGATGCATGTAAGAATAGCAACATTCCGTGGCTGGCAGTCCCTGGGCCTCCTGTCGCCTGGGCACTCAATGCTTCATTGTCCTGAAGGGTTGGCTAGGCAGGCATTGTTTAGTGTGCTGTGCTTGTCTCCATTTGAGAAGAGGGAAGGAAATGAAGGTGACAGCAAGAGTGATGGCTGGTGCTCTAGTTTGGTGCATGTTGTTAAACCTTTACTTTACATTTTACATCTCACAAAATATTATAGTTATTTATTATATTCTCATTTTTGCTCTAGAGAATATCACGTTCAATATTTCTAGAGTTTTGCAGCAGGATAGGCAAGGCGGGAAATATTGATGCTTGGGCTGTGGGGCATCTTTCTGCTTTCATGGAATGAGAATGCTGCCCAACCGTTGCTTGTATGGAGTGGGTGCAGGTGACCGCTTGAAACTGGATTTCTTCCCTTTGTAAAATGGCATAAAATGGGTTGTGCTGCCATAATCTATAGAGAATGTTACTAGTCACCCCAAATTCAGGGACTGATAAGGATAAATATGATAAATCTGTTATCTTCTTTTCTTTTTTCAGTGACTGAACAAGTAGACATATGCCAGAGTCACATTTAGCTGGGTACATCTGTCTGTGCATGACACAGCAGGAGGAAGGAGAGAATGCAGTACCTAAGCCTCTGCACTTTCTCCCATGCAGGCATGTGACCTTGGCTTTACAGAGCCCTCTGAGGATGGCAGAGTTGATATACACAGCCAACAAGCTGGATGAAGCTGTAGCAACACATAATCTTGTGATCCAGAACAAGGAAGTCACTGTTTTTGCTGTAGTAGACTGATCATGCTAGAATGTGATGAGATTGGTGAAGGCATCAAAATGCCTGAAGGAGTTTTCAGTAACACACCTGCTGACCATGTTCCCCAGCTGAAGTGTGATTGATCAGAAGGGGTGGTGGTGGTGGTGGTATTGTCTTTGTGTGCATAATTGACAGCATATTATCAACACTCTGTTATCAGACATGATGGCTAAGTACTGCGGGGTCTACAATCTCAGCATTTGTAGAAGGTGCCTGTTAGAATCGGCACTTACCAGACGTCCTGGAGCCGATCGTTGCAGCCTCCATCTTTCACACAGGCTGCTCTGTAAAGGAAAAAAAATGTGTTGAGCCCTGATTGGCTGAGCCGCACTGTTAGCACCAAGTATAAAAGGCTGTCAGCTGGCTCTAGCCATTGCTTGGAGTTTTAAACGTTGTTGTGATCACAATAAAAATTAGTTGTTATTAAAAGAGATTTGGCCTGTATTATTCAATGTCCATGTTTCTACACTGGTGATGAGGTTGGGAGTATGGAGGACATTGAATACAGACGAACAAATCCTCAAACAACTAAGACTCCAGACCAGAGATCGAACATGCAATTAAGAATGCACCTACGCCACATAATAATAAGCATTTCTAGGGCTGCTAAATTTTTATAGTGCTTTCTTGAAGCACAAAGCAACTATAGCAGAGCCGCTACGTAAATTATTATTTTAAAATACTGTATGAATTGGGGGGGCAAGGGAGAAGGAGGCATTTTGTGGGGTTAAAGGTCAGCAGATAGCTTGCTGATAAGATACATTTCTACCCTTCCTATAATACTGACCTGTGATGCTTCATCTTTTGGAATAGGGGCAGTGTTAAGCCATCAGTTCCCATCAGGAATGAAAGCCCCTATTGCCTTTTACTCTCGCACCCTATCTGCCCCAGAGAGGAACTATAGCCAAATTGACAAAGAGGCGCTGGCTATTGTTGCAGGAGTAAAACGCTTCCATGAATATTTATATGGCAGACCGTTTACAATAATCACTGACCATAAGCCACTTCTTGAAGTGATTGCAGGGGACAGGCCTACACCATCTGCACTGTCACCCCGGTTCATCAGGTGGACAGTGTTTCTAGTGGCATACGACTATGTCCTTCAGCATAGGCCAGGGAAAGATCTGTACCATGCTGACACTCTGAACAGGGACCCATGAGGCCCTAGTCAAGGAGGCTTCAATATTATTCATCAAAAACTGCCAGCCGAGCCTAGTCACCGCAAAGCAAGTCACACAGAAATCAATCACAGGCAAAACAATTAGGACCCTTTTGAATTGGATTTTAAGAGGTTGGCCAACAGGCCCAGTGGACAAAGAATTTAAACCGTTCTTCTCTAGGAGAACAGAGTTATCAGCCCAAGAGGGCTGCCTCCTGTGGGACAACAGGACAGTTTTACCACCCACCCTAAGGACCAAGGTATTACAAGCCCTTCATGATGGCTACTCTGGGATGGAACAAATGAAGTCTCTGGTTAGGAGTTATGCATGATGGCCAAACATGGACAAAAGCATCCATGATTGGGTCGCCGGATGTATGCCCTGCCAGGAGTCCAGGCCAGCTCTGTCAAAAGCTACCCTCACAGGCTGAGAAAGGCCAAGGCACTGTAGTTCCAACTTCATGTGGATTTTGTGGGACACTTCCACGGGAAAATGTTACTGGTGATAGTGGATGCTTTTATCAAATGGCTGGAAATAAAATTAATGCCATCCACTACCACTGAAGCCATCATAAAAGTACTGAACACCCTTTTTATCATCCATGGTTTGCCTGACCTGATTGTTTCTGACAACGGACCCCAGTTCACGTCTGGGGCCCTGGAATTCTTTCTAGGGGAATCAGGCATGCATTAATGGCATCATACAACCCGGTGGCCAATGGAATGGTGGAACGAATTGTTAATTCCACCAAAGAGGCCCTGAGCAGGCAAAGACTGGGCCTCTGGGAGGACAAAATTAACAAATTCCTATCAGGGCAACATGTAACACCATTCAGGTCCACAGGCCGAAGACCAGCAGAGCTACTGATCGGCAGGAAGCTAAGGACGATCCTGGCCCACCTCCACCCAGCCTATGGACCAGAAACAAGCTACCCAAAAATAGACACCGCAAGGAAATTACAAATTGGAGAGTTAGTACATGCAAGGAACTATACAAACTCACCAAAATGGGTACTGGGCATGGTAGTAGAAACAACAGGGCCCAGATCTTATGTGGTGCACTTAGCCAACAGCACTAAATGGTGATGCCACATAGACCAATTGAGGGCCACAAACCTGCCAGAAAACCAAACTGAGCAACTAGAAAAAGCACTAAACAATTCTATTCCTCCCTCCTTAGATAGTGAAGAAGAGGACTCACCAGGGGAATGGCTGTCCCATAGATATGACGATGGCGATGTTCCCCCGGCATCGGTGGAGGCCATGCCCAGAGGCTCACAGAGGCCCCCCAGGGGAACTCTGAAGGCTCAGATGGGCACGACCTCCCCAGCTGCTCGGTGGACTCAGAATGAAGTATGCAGGCCCACTAGAATCTGCAAATGGCCCACTTATCTTGATGATTATGCCTGCTGCTCTCTAAAGGAAAAAAAAATGAGTTGAGCCCTGATTGGTTGAGCTGTGCTGTTAGCGCCAAGTATAAAAAGCTGTCAGCCGATTCTAGTCGTTGCTTGGAGTTTTAAATATTGTGATCGCAATAAAGATTAGTTGCTGTTAAAAGAAATGTGGCCTGTATTATTCAATGTCGACGTTTCTACAGTGCCAGATTGGGGAAGGTGGTAGAAAATTACCCAGGTTTGGACTAGACTGACAACAAAATTTTGCAGCTATTTTTATTTCTGAGCGCCAGCTATCCTGGAATAGGAATCTTGCAGCAATTGCAGGTTTGGAAGATACCTCAGTCTTAAGGTTGGGCACGTAGTGTTAGAAAAGGGTCATTTAGAAACCTCCAAATGTGATATTGGAAGCCATTTTTTTAACCCCCCAACTCTCATTTCTAATCTTAACTCCTGGGTATTTGGAATAGTACAATCCTATACTTAAACCTCACAGCCTTTAATTGATCCCTGATATTATGCATGACACATTCAATTAATCTTAAAAGTTCATAGGTCTTAGAAGTCACTGAATATTAGATGTCCTTTTTTTAAAGAACGAGTCTTTTCATTTTTATAAAAGGTACCTTTTAATATGATGCAGGCACTAACAAAATAAGGACCAAATAATAAGTGAATAATTTTTTCTTTTAGTTTACAAACTAAACAGTTTTTAATTTCTGATGATCCTGCTAAATAACTGCTATGCTTTTGTGAGCTATTTTAGACACAGCTTTTTCTGAAATTTTGCATATTATTAATAAATAATATTATTTGTTATAAAAGAAATTGTATTCTTTTAGAAATATTTCCCCATATGATATTCATTTGTGCCTTTTCCCATTTGTTACATATTTTAAAATGTATATTTCTATACTTATGTTCATGGATGCCGAAGCAATAAAGCAAAGACAAAATCAGTGCTAAGAAAAATATATTTAAAAATCAGTACATAAAGATAATGTACTTGCTTACTCTAGCATGTGATAACCCTTTAAATCTGTTTAACAATTTCAAGGTGCTTTCTGAATATAAAACGAAGGATGACTCCAACTGGATACATTGTAGAATCACTTTCTCATGGTGATAAATGACACTATTTTTCTGCTCTTATTGCATCCACAGTGTGTTGCTTATTGACCCTGTTCCCTAACCCCCAATCTCTTCTAATCCAGGAAGGTTCAGACAATCATCTTCAGGGCAATGCAGAATAATATGAATACCTATCAGATAAAATCATTCAGATTTCTTCCCAGTTAGAACTCTTGCATGGTACAAGTCTATATGAGATGCCTTGGAAGATACCTTACCTAGTAGTTTGGGAACAGTCTGACCCTGTTGGACGTAAGGAAGTGGACTGGGATCTCTGTGCAGTCAGTGCAACAGCCTGTCATTTAGACCCTTGTCCCTCCTGGCTAGTGAAAGCCTCCAGGATGGTGGCCAGCAGGTGGGTTCATGAAGTGATAAATTCCTCACTGCAAGAGGAGACATTCCTGAAACCTTTTAAGGAGGCCCTGGTTTGTCCTTGCCACCCCAGAGTTCTAAAGGAATTGGCAAATGTCATCTCAGAATCATTGTACCATATATTTAAAAAATCCTGGAGTACCAGGTAACTACCTGTGGACTGGAAAAGAGCTGATGTGGTTCTCATCTTTTTTTTAAAGGGGGGGGGAGAACAGACCCAGGAAACTACAGACCAATCAGCCTAACATCAATACCTAGGAAAATACTGGGGAAAATAACCAAAAAAACAGATATGCAAACAACTAGAAATAAATAAAGTTATAAGTAGAAGTCAGCATGGATTTGTTAAAAACAGATCATGCCAAACCAATCTTATTTCATTCTTTGACAAAGTGACTAAATTAGTAGACCAGCGAAATGCTATGGACATCATATACCTAGACATCAGTAAGACATTCGACAAAGTAGACCACAACCTACTTCTTGGTAATTTAGAAAAATGTGGGATAGATAGTATCACCATCAGATGGATTTGTAACTGACTGACAAATCATACTCAATTAATAGTCCTTAATAGTACTACATCTACACGGAGAGAAGTAAGCAGTTGGGTACCACAAGGTTCTGGCTTAGGCTCAGTATATTTTCATAAATGATTTAGATGAGGAAATAGAAGGAGAATAATCAACACCCTAGACGATAGGCTCAAGATCCAGACTGATCTTGACAGACTTGAACATTGGACCCTATCTAACAAAATGAGATTCAAAGTAGAGAAAAGTAAAGTCTTATACTTAGGCAAGAAAAACAAAAAGTACACATACAGATTAGGTGAAACCTGACTTAGTAGCAGCAACTCTGAGAGGGATCTTGGAGTCCTAATGGACAATCAATTAAATATGAGCCAGCAGTGTGCAGCGGCAGCCAAAAAAGCCAATCCAGTCCTAAGTTGCATCAATAGAGAGATCAAATCAAGATCACGTGATGTGCTAATACCACTTTATAAAGCTTTAGTAAGACTACGCCTAGAATACTGCATCCAGTTTTGGTCACCAAACTCTCAAAAGATGTTGAGACCCTAGAAAGAGTACATAGAAGAGCATCAGGAATGATAAGGGGTCTGGAGACTAAAACATGTGAAAAATGACTGCAAGAACTGAGCATGACCAGTTTAATAAAGAGGTGACATGATAGCAGTATTCCAATATTTGAGGAACTGCCACAAAGAAGAAAGGGTCAACCTGTTTTTCAAAGCACATGAAGGTCAGACAAGGAACAATCGATGGAAACTGATTAAGGAGAAATTCAACCTAGATATAAGAAATTTCCTAACAGTGAGGACAATCAATCAGTGAAACAGCTTGTCTTCGGACGTTATGGGTGCTTCATCACTGGAAGCTTTGAAGAAGAAACTAGACAGTCACTTGTTAAAAATGGTTTAGAGTCTCCTG
>JANHFO010008859.1:30457-49386 GCA_032468095.1 Pareas carinatus | reverse complement strand
CTCCTTTAAATAAAATGTGCTTGCAAATTCTGCTTAAAATTCTTAATAATTCTTTGATACTGGGTGCCCACAGGACTTGTGTCTGCAATTTCATCTAAACATCTCAAAAGAAAATAAAATGTGCTGAAATTCTTATCAAGCCTCCTTCTGCTAGGAACGTCTTTGTTCCCTATGATTTTGAGAACTCTTTTGTCAAATAATGATAATGGAAAATCTGACATCTCCTCATTTCTCTACATGGTCTTGCAGTCCCAACAAAGCAGGATTCAATAGATCCATGTGATAAAAAGCACTCACGGTATAAACCCAGCAATCATCTTTTTATCCTACAGCTTCAGTTACTCACCGAGTCCCTTTGGCAGTTTTACAATCAGGCAGGGGACGTATCAAAGGGAAAAAGCAGCCTTGATATTAGAGGTTTTCTATCCCACTCACTGCATCAGTTGGACACAGAAGTTTTGGGCATTAGGGAAGCAACTACATTGAGATTTAGGTGAGGAAGAAAGATTAGATATTGCAAATTTATTCCATGGTATTTATTTCCTAGCTGAATGGAGGAAAGGGGAAGACAAATTCTATGATTTAGACCAGAGGTCTCCAACCTTGATCCTTTTAAGGCTTGTGGACTTCAACTCCCAGAATTCCACAGCCAGCATAGCACAAGTCTTAAAGGGACCAATGTTGGAGACCTCTGATTTAGACAGTTTTTCTGTCAGTAGTTATTTAATATGAAAAGTGGAAGCAAGCAAGTTTCAGTTAGGAATGTTTGTGAAATAGTACTCATATAAAAGTTTCCCTTGTTGTTGTATCAATGAATTATTGATGCACTATCCTTCCATTTTGCTATTTTTAGACTCCATTTAGATGCATTTCGATGTGTATTTTGGCATTCTTCTCAATTCATATCTTATTTTCCCCTCCGTGATATGACTGAGCACACTGATATCTTACCTCTTAGCTCGGTGATTTAACAGACTTAATATTTTATTTGAGAGCCAGGACGGTGGAGAAGTTAAGGCCTCACAATAGAAACCGGGAGACCAGGATTTCTTCTCCTGTCTTAGGTACAAAACCAGCTGGATGACTTCGAGTCAATCCTTTGTCCCTCAGCCCTAGGGAGGAGACAACGGCAAACCACTTTCAAAATCCTGCCAAGAAAACTGTAGGAGCTGATCCAGGAAGTTGCCAGGAGCAAAAACTGACTCTCATCATATCTGCAATGTTCCCATTTGCAAATCCTTCAATCTTTAAGAGTGCCTTTTCCAGGCATCCTGTTGCAGTTGCAGAAAACTGCTGGATCCTAGATGTCTGGCTGACCAAGCCAGGCTCCTGGCTGTCTAACCTGCCCAAGTGGTCGGCAGATGTCTGTGAGCAGTTCCCCCCTCCCAACTGCTCAGACAGCTCAGAGACTGTCTGAACTGACCTGTTGATTGGCTGTTACACCAGCCCAGTTTGGTATAAGGGAATGGAGGGAATGAGCAGCTTGTTGCTTGCTACAGTTATTTTGTTTCACTTGCCAATAAACATAGTTGTGGTTAATCTGAGGACTCCAGCCTGTTCTTTCGTGATTGGACCTAACAAAAACAATCTCAGAATCTTCAGGAAAAGCTATAAAATCTCAAATATCAATCCTTAGTTTTCCTTCCCCGTTTTGGTGTTTCCCAGTCTGATTGTGAAGCTGCCTGAGAGCCTGTGTGAGTAGCAGAAGTTGCAGGGTAAATATATGATCACTGAGCTTTTTTTATGATGTGAATCTATTGAATTGGTCATCTTTGGGGGCCTGCAACCACATTGAGAAATGAGGAGAATGATGTGTCGAATTATTCATTGCAATTATTTGACAACAGAGTTCTTAGAATCATAGGAAAGTAAGAAGTTTCTAGCAGAAGGAATTTTGATACCAATTTCAGTATACTTTTTTTTAAAAAAGATTTTTAAATGAAGATTCTTGGACTTTCTTATTGTTCCTAGAGAGAGAGATGCTCAAATTTAGAGAACCATCAAGAGCTGTGGATTTTTTCCCTCCCCCGACCTGCATCTCATCATTTGTAACTGGATTCCAGTTAGCTTCATATCAACAGGATGGCAAATAGGTTTGAAATTACATCTGAAGAGACAGTTTATCTTCCCTCTCCTTGACCTTCTCCACCAGTCCTTTTCCAGCACTTCAACACTGATGACACCTAAGGTATCCCAAGAATTAGAGTATATAAGTTCTCAGTTCTTTATTCTTATTCATTATGGCCACCTAGTTCAGGAGACTTTGGACAAGTTAATTCCATCTTTGACTAGGGAAATGTGTAATTTTGCCGAAGATGACAACAAAACTATATTTTGATGATTCTACAAAGAGTCATTGGAAGGGCGGGGGGAGAGTTTGTTTCATTACGTCAGTTGCCTTTGGCTTAACAGGTGCCACAGGAGAAAGGTTTATTTTATTTTCTCCACAACTTCTTATATTTACTGTAGATAGAGCCATTAGAAAATATTAGTGGATAGAGGTGCTAAATTGTTGCCAATGGCTTGCTTTTCCTACCCTAGGTAGACTGGGATAGGAAAATCTATTCTTAGCTTAAATCTCAGTCCTCATCCATTAGAATCTTAAATCTCATGCCCCATCCATCAGAGTTTATGGATAGATTAACAATGATACAGCAAAATGCTTGTATGGAGAGATCACTTAAGACTGAGGAAGAATCACATTGGACCTTCTTTGATCTTCGATTGATGACCAAAATACCATGCAATATGGTAACATCAGTGAATAGATAGAGTTACAGAAGCAGAATCAGAATCAGATTCAGAATCAGAATTTATTGACCAAGTATGTCTGGACACACAAGGAATATGTACATGTTCTATATCTATATACATACATACAATAAACAATCTGTAATTACAATCATAAGATACATTCATAATCATACAGTACATTCATCCCATCATGTACATATAAGCATAAGAGGCATTCATAATCATACAGCACATTCATCTCATCATGCACATATAAGCATAAGATACATTCATAACCATACAGCACGTTCATCTCATCATGTGCATATAAGCATCAGATGCATTCATAATCATAAAGTACATTCATCTCGTTATGTGCATATAAGCATAAGATACATAAGATACCCAAAATAGTAGTTCTGTTCTGAATCCAGGCGATGTTCAAAAGTCCCAACTGTTTTAACAGTCTGCATATTTTCAATTGCAATTAAATGCTCTTCTTCAAGTTACTTTGCTTTATCTTCTATTATGCATCGTCTTCAAACGGATTTAAAGAATGTGATACATAAGACGTTCTTCCATTAGACTTGCATTTCGCTGGCCCCTTCAACTCTGAGGAGAGCTGTCTTTTCATTATGAGACTTGATAAAGTTAAACTTCCTTTATTAAAATTCTCTTGAAAAAAGAATCAGGAGCTGCTACAGATTTATGCCAGAGACAGATGAGACTGGTACTTGTAATTTCTTTTGTGCTAAAGATACAGATTGCATTTAATAAGGATAATTGTTTAGATGTTTAATATTCCTTGGAAGTTTAATATCCCTCTTGCAAATCTAGGGGGAAAAAAGTCTCTGTGAATCTGTGATACTTGACGATGACCTTCATTGTTATTTTAGAGATTTATATAAGCTTGGGTAAGTGAAATTGTCCAGAAAAATGAGTGTGTCTCATTGTTCTTGTGATGATACAAAAATTATGGCAAACTAGCCAAGTCTTGCAAATTTTAATCCATTCTGACAGATTTCAATGGGTAGGCATGTGTGTGTTCTGATTTATTCTATAAGTGATGATCTCTCTTTAGAATAGGTTTAAATGAAGTTTCTTCTCATTCTAGTGTCTGAAAAGGTCCAAGATGGAAAGAAACTGGGGAAGGACATCTAGTTCTTCTAGATAAGTTATTCTCAACATATACAAATGGTCTGGCCAATAAAAATGATTTCTTTTAAACTGAGGCTGTGATAATCCAGTTTTGTGCAAGAACCAGTTTTGTGAAAGCAGGATATTGTTGTCAGTTATTTTCTCTGTGGCAGAAAGAATTTCAGAGCTGTCATCAAGACAATTAAAGACTGTATGTTTCTTTTCTGTTAATAATCTTACCAGATGGTCAGTTTTAACCACTTTTTTTCCTTGTTGAGGATGGTCTCCATGGGATTTTCTAACCTTTAAGAGAAGATTCAATTGTAAATCTCTTTGGTCAATATTTCAAGGAATTCTGTGACTAGAATCCATTGTGCAGGTAAAATATATTGATTAATTTGACTCAAGTTGAATTCCTTCAGAATGTGAGTTTATTAGTTCATATGTCTTTTATCCTCAACTAGAATGCTAGCAGAGTTTATGAAATCTGTTATCCAATGTTTATGCTGTGGAGTATGCTGCCTTTATTCTTAGTTGGCTTGATGTCTTCTAGGTAGAAAGATAGAATATAAATTGAAATTCTAATCAGAAAAATAATAAAGACTGCCATATCTTTTCAATCAGGCTGGTTTGGCCTAGTTCACACCTTCCCCCTCGCGAAACTTTTTACCTTATATGTTAATTTTAAATTTGGTTTTAAATTGGTCTTATATTGGGTTTGTTTTAAATTTCTCAGCCACTTTAAATATTTCATTTTAAATTGCTTTTAAATTCTTGTAATTTGTATATTGTCTGTTTTATCGGCTGTACACCGCCTTGGGTCCCTTTGGGGAGAAGGACGGTATATAAATTTGAATAAAGTAAAAGTAAAAGTAAGTAATTCTGCAAGAGCAATTCTCCTTCACTTCCATATGGCAGAATATGCATCTGTCCTCAAAAGTTCCAGTCAAGTGGCATCCTATGCATATCTGCTTAGTAGGTCCTACTGAGCTAGGTGGCAATTAATATGCGCAATTGCAGTGCTCAGTTGGCTAACCTAGTTGCGTTCCTACTTTCCTACTGTTGTACTGTCAATTACCATGTTTTCCTGAAAGTAAGACCTGGTCTTATATTAATTTTTGTTCTGAAACACCCATTAGGCCTTATTTTCTGGTTAGTTCTTATTTTCAAGGAAATACAGTACTAAATGCGTCCGTCTGGCTTATGATCTTAGCTGGGGCTTATTTCAGGGGTGGGGGTTATATTACCAGCATCCTGAAAAATCATGCTGGGGCTTATTTTCAGAGAATTAGAGTAGAGTTGCTTTATCAGGAAAATATGAAGCAAATAAATTTAATTAAAAAAATAAAAATGTTTCCTTTTGTACTGTAACAGTGACACTTAGAAACTCTGAAGGTGGACAATTAAAGTTCCAAAGATGTAGAGCAGGATTTTTCAAACTGTTTGATGGGGTTTTGTGAGGAATTAAAGAGAGAAACAAGTTTGTTCTAATGCAGTCAATTTGCTATCACTGGTGCTGTCTCGAGTAGTTTTTTTTAAATTAACAGATTGCTTGGCTTGTACATTTTGAAAATCCCTGATCCTTATGGTCTTAGTTGCCTATGTTCTTAATATCAAACCTGCCCCATATTCCTACTTGCAAATATTCAGGAAATTCTAAGAACTGCATTTCGAAAGGAAGTTTTCCAAAATCTCATTTAGGTGCTGTTTTAGGTAGAATTATGTTGTCAGCATCACAGATGAATCAGCAACTTTGTTTTACAGACTTGCTATGTTTAAGATAAATCTTTAAAAATATTTTTCTATTGGGATTAGTGCCAGTAACGTGGGTATTTTTTTGCTTGTTTTGAATGGTTGGGTGTGTACACTATGTTCCAATATTGGGTATGTTTGCATAACATGCTTTGGTGGGCCTGCCACAGTCCATGGGCAAATGATTTCCCAAGTGATCTAGCCCTAAACGGATGACCAAAGGACTGTTTACTGGAGTGCAGCTATCTTGGCTAGTGTCCAAGCCATCTTTGCAGGGTTTCATAGTAAAAAAAACAAATGGTAAAACCCAGTGTTCTAATCAGTGTTAGTGCTAGTTTTACTACTTCCTCTCCACAGCTGCATCCGTTTCGCATTCTTAGCACCTGGAAAGGAATGGAAGAAAAAACCCAGCAAGGCTAGAATAGCCCCATTAAGCTGTTGTTTTAGCCTCCCATTTTTCTGTTTAAAGGTTGAAAGACCAAGAAAACTGTATCCAGGCTAAGACAAATTACCAGTAACAAACCTTAGATACTAGCGGTGGTCAAGATATTCTGCCTTTGCCATTTTTTTCTCCGGTTCCAGGGCCACCGTATGAACTTGGTCTTAATGTATTACAGAAGCACTCCATAAAATAGAAACTATGTGTTTGAACTTTAAACCTTTGATACCGTGTTCCCCCAGAAATAAGACATCCTTCGAAAATAAGACCTACTTACATTTTTGCCTCTCGCTAGAATATAAGGCATCCCTCGAAAATAAGACCTCACCGGAAATATTATTTTCAGGGAATGCCTTACTTTCGGGGAAACACGGTAGATCGCCCACCCCCACGCCCAAATAACACCCTCCCCGGGGCGGCTCACCTGATTGAGTGGGGTGCAGAGAAATGGGGTGGGCTGAAAACTGCAGCGCTCCAAATTTGCGCGCTTGTAGCCAGATGAGGGGCGCTGGCTACCTGAAGCGCTTCCAAAGTGCTTCCCAGCTGGCTGCAAGTGCATGAATTCGGAGCGCTGCAGTTTTCAGCCTACCCCATTTCTCTGCACCCTGCTCAATCAGGCCACGAGCCGCCCGGGGCCAGGTGTTATTTGGGGGTGGGCAATCTACTGTGTTTTCCCCAAAGTAAGGCACACACACACACACACCCCGAAAATAAAATCTAGGGCTCCTTTGGGAGCAAAAATTAATATAAGACAGTGTCTTATTTTCGGGGAAACATGGTAGATGGAGATAGATCCAATCATACAGCCTTTGCTTGAACATAGTCCAGTGGAGCTGCACTCTGGGTAATTAGATCCACTATTGAATTACTCTGCTGGAAACTTTTTCTCCAATGTTCAGTTGGAATCTTCCATTTTACAACTTAAATCCATTATTCTATTATCAGGACTAAGAAAGGTCTTGATTTACTTCTTCGGTTTCTTGGCAAGATTTTAGAAGTGGTTTGTCCTTATCTCTTTCTCAGGGATAAGAGTGTTTGGTCTAAGGTCACACATCTGGCTTTCATGCCTAAGGCAATACCAGAACTCACACTCTCCCAGTTTCTAGCTGGATGCCTTAATCACTAGACCAAACTGGCTCTCATCATTTACTTCCATTTGATACCTTCTGAGTATGTGAAGGTTCATATGCTTGTCATTGCTCAAAACTAAACATACTCTACTCCCATCAGCCTCTCTTTGTAGGAGCTCATTTCTAATCTCTATTATCTTTTTTTGGTCTTCTCTCAATATTTATGTATTGTGTCCAGAATTGGGATCTAACCAAGGCCACATGGAGCACGCAAACTAGTTCAAGATTTAAAAAGTATATTTACACTAACGAAGCCTAAAATTTGCTCGTCATAGCCATATCATGCTGCTGGCTCATACTCAATTTGTAATAATCTATTAATCCACAAACCTTCTTTGAAGATCCTCCTTCTTCTCTCACAATATTATGTTTTTGAAGTAAAGAACGTTGCAATTTTCTTTCGGTTACTTCCAAACCATTTCTGTAACCTGCTGAAATCTTCTGAAGCATATCGATTCCACCTGATTTTTTTCCCCACTTGAAATTTCAATAAACACTCCCTAAACCTCTTTATCCAAGTCACTTATAAAAGTACTAGAATAGAGGACGTGTGGCTGATTTTTAGAAACACCTTACCTGATACCTTTTTTTTATTTTGTGAGGAATTTGCTAAAAAATAGGACAGAGAAAAGATGTTTATCCAGAAATATTAGATCTAATTGGGGAAAAGCAATTGTATTTGATTCCAATCGGGTTAACTGAATTTAAGATTACTATGAATAAATCTGAAGTAAATTGTTAATTTTCTATTTCACTTAGCTAACATAAATGCAAATAAAGAAGCAAGCAGAATTTACAGGTAATCTTCATTTAGCAACTGCCTCATTTACTGACCATCTGCAATTACAATGATGAAAAAGTAACTTTGTGACCAACCCCGGCATATAAGACCTTCACAGGTCTGTAAAGCAAAGGAAGCTAAAGCAAAATTATAAGCAGTCACAATTTCACTTAGTGACCCCCTAATGACCGTGTTGCTCCCAACTGAGGACTATCTGTATCTGTTGGTATGTATAGAGCCGGTCTATTAAAATTACCTTGCTTGATTAGATTCACAAGTCTTAATATTTGAAATCATGGTTTTTTTAAACGTTCACTTCATCACAGTCTTATTACAGCTTCTGAGACCTGTACTGAGTATTCATCATATCTACTCCAAAATTGTTCTGGAGCACCCTTTGGAGAAGACCGGGGATATACAGAATAGTTGGGGAAGCAACTGGAAGTTTTAATGTACAAGAATAAGTCTGCTTACATATTGCTAGATCTGGTTCATTTTATATGTGAACTTTTGCAACAGAAGCCTTAATTCCTGGCAATGCCTTGTGTAAATAAAGCTGATGTAATTTTAGCACCAGGTAAGCATCAGGTACTATTTCAGAATGACATATATACTACAAAATGGAAAAAATGACACACAGAACAGTTAGAAGTTTTATTGCAATCTTTTTCATTTTAGTAAGATCAAACTGTTTACTATTTCCAGTTGTTTCTCAAGAAAATTCTTGCTCAATTTACTTTCCATATTGCATTGTTATTGATAAAAATGTAATTTGAGATGTAATTACCTAGATGTCATATGTTGAAACAATTTAATCTGTATTGCAAAACTATGGATTTTATTAAAAATTGAGGTTTTTTTTAGAAATTTGCTTACCTACAAGGCAATACTGTAGTACCTTGATTTATTATTTTCTTTAAAAGTTATGACATTTTCTGTAGCACTCCAGAGCTGTTAAAGTAGCTGAATTTAAACATTAGTAATGAATTGAATGATTGTTATTGTGGCACTTGAGTAGATGAGATATCCTTCGACTACATATTGATTTATGCCAGATTGTTGGAAGGAACATTAAACTGTGGAAACTTGATGCTGTAGTCTTCTTAAGGTGTCAGACGCTTGGGATCGCGGGGGAACATGGATGTCTGCCGGACATTGCTCAACCCAAGATATAACATGGTAACTCTTTCCAAGCCTGTCAAAATTAAATCCAGTCTAATTAATCTGAAGATGGAGTTATATGTACATACATTGTGTGTCCAATCACAGTTGGCCAATAAATAAATTATTCTATTTTATTCTATTCTGTTCTGTTCTATTCTATTCTAATATTCACAAGCAAAACAAACAAGAGCAGACTTGGTGGGCTGTTTGTGATAAATCAAGTCACTACAGATATTCTCCAATTGCCACTGCCATTTGGAATTTGGCAAATGTTTGAGACAAAAATTAGCAACAGTAGAATTGAAAGAGAACATTGGCAGGGATGTAGTGCTTTCTCTACCTCCAGATAGTCTATAGTTTTCCACCTAATTTGCATTTAAAGGGAAAGTTGGGTTGCATTTTTATATGCACATTTAGTTTTCCAGTATTGGGGAGGGGGAGGCAGAGAGTAAAATAATAGCACTGTTTACTTTTTATCATGTTAGCAATATGAACCATGAAAACAGATCCCCATCAAACAGAAATTGTTTCTTTGTTTCATTATTCTATGTCCTATTGGAAGAAACAGAAAGCGGAACACAGATAATTATGATTTCTTTTGTGATTAAGGATCTTTTAATATTGTTTGATTACTTCTTTGATAACAGGTTCATAGGAAAAATAGGGAAACAAGGTTTACAGCAATTTTTTTAAAAAAAAACCTACCCTCAGAGATAAGCTGTCTAGAATTAGAATCTACAAACAAAATTGATGAGAGTCAGATAAAATGAACTGATGATGTTGGGTAATGAAACATTTGCAAGCAAGCTAGACTAGGAGAACACCAAGGAATCCACAATCAGATAAAGGCACTAAGGGTCTGTGTTTTTAAAACACACATTGCTTGCAAATGCAGGATAGTTTTCTAAATTTAGGTCAAATGCTAGGATACTCTTCATCCGAACCCAGACCCAAGTGAAAATTGAGTACAATGGATATCAGCTACATTACCTATGCCGCCGCCAGCATGAGGTGGTGCACCAAAACGAAATGAATCAATGTAAGACTTAATTTTCTCTAAATCTGAAAAGGAAATATTTTATTTCAGTTCCGACCTAATTCCACTTAACATCACAGAAAAAGTATTCAACAAACTTTAACAAAATTACTATTTTAAAAAGAATCTGTTTGCTGCTGAAAGGCAAGGCAATTTGGCCAATGTAGTAGTTTTTGTTAGATTAACTCATACAAAGCTAGCAATATGCTGCGCAATGGCTTTTTTCTAACAATATGCTGAGTTTTAGGTGTCTAAACATAAGGTAATACGGACGGCCTTGTAAAATTGCTCGTATTTTTAAGTTGAGAAGGTAGAAGAGTCCAAAATATGGAATACCCTCTGTCAGATTTTCCTTTTTCTCAAATTTTAATGATTTTGTTGTTGTTAATTTTAATTATTTTCTTTAGGTTTATTTACAATGTTAGCGATCCAGATGGCCTTTCTAGAGAGGGATATGGAGTAAATAAGTAAGAAATTTAGAAACTCATTTTAAGAAAAATTCTGTATGATAGTTTTTATTATTTGATTGATGCATACTTTTTTACTTTCCATGAGACAATCAAACATTTGACTTTTTATTTTTGCAAGAGAAAAAATATTCTAAGAGGCAACAATCACCTGTAAAAAAACTCCAAAACTCCTCTCTCATTAGTCCTATGCTGAGTTTTGATCCTGTTCTATTTGATATTCAACATGTTACTCAAATCATGATGTGGCCTCAAAGTCCAACTTTTAAAGTACGGATAATATAAATGCTCAGAGGAATATAAAAGTAAAAGTTCTAGTTGTACCAAATGAACTATAGCCAATGCTGAAGTTCACCCATGCAAAAGTTGCCACGGCTGAGAAATGCTGAACTAGGAGAAAAGTACAGAATTATCTTTTTACAGTCACACCAGGCTCCTCTGAGTAAAGAGGTACCCCTGTTAGAAATGATTTAACTAATAGACATTAGGAATTACCAATGCCATGATGTGTGGCTCTTTCAGTCAACAGCTGAGGGTCGTGAATTCGCTGTGCCCCAGACAGAATCTCTTCTCCTCTCATGAACATATCGTAGGAGTTGGAGGTTATCTGGTGGAGGGGGTAGGGAAAGAGGAGGGGAAATGTGACTTAGCAACCAATACTTAAGCACACTTCAAAACTGGAATCTATAGATAATAAATGATACACATAAAGGCACTGGCCACTGAGATATGTAATAGGAATATCTGCATAGAAGAAAAATGCTGCTTGAGGCAGCCTTTGCCTGCTCTAACTATGATTGCATCGTGCCGTCATGGTCCCCATGAGAAAAAGTGCTCTTCACTTAGTAGAACTATACTAAAATGGTGGCTATTTAACATAATGCTATTTTGTAGTAGGTGCATGAAAGCCAAGAGACTATTTAATATTGTGAAGGTATACCATGATATACAGAAATGACTTCCAATTTGCATAGCTGAACGTATGGTGGAGAAGAAAAACAGGACTTTTTAAGTAGTTAAGATGATAGGGAAAATGGAAAGTGACTAATGTAAAACTTTAGTAAGGCTTTGTGGTTTCACCACTGCTTAGAATGAGAGTATTACAGCAGGTGGTACTACTTAGAAAACCTTAGCTTATCTCAGAAGTTGGAGTAATCTTGGCTACTATTCCTGTATAGGCAAGATTAGGCAGTTTTTACCCTGGGAAAAAATCCAATGGCAAGCCAGTTCCACAGAGTTTCCAAGAAAACAGCATAGATATAATCAATAATAAGAAATTAGAAACAACCAAGACACTAAGAAACATGTGATAGAATCTCAACTTCATATTTGGAGGGAGATTGACATTTTCTAAATTTGATATAAATGAATACATAAATGAATAAACAATCCCTTTCTAAAATTGTATGTATTTCTAGTTGCAAGCTAAAAGCTGTATTGTAGTCAAATCACAACACTTTTTTTTACAATGTCCAACTTCGCAGTTAGCACTAAATACAATTGAGCATAACGAACCTTTTCCCCAGAAACCTATGCAAATTAATTTTTAAAATGTTTTAGCCATTTCCTCATTCCTTTTGACATTTTTTGGCATTCACTTCTTTGTGAATAAATAATAGAAAATTAAAAGTATGTCTACTGGAACTATGTCTATATATAATCGTCATGATGTCTTTCCCAAAACAAGGAGGATAGCTATAGCAGTATCTATGAGGTATAAGGTTTTTTTGGAATAATAGCTTTTTTTTAGTCAGATATGACATTTCTCCCCAGTTATTAAAAAGACAAAGCTTAACTAGAAGAATTTTGCTTTGGACACTGAACTCACCTACTAAGAATTTCAATACAGGATCAAAAAACTATTAAATTATGATGTGCATACCTCTTATTAGAAGGAATTGAAGAAACTGTTTGGGCTCTTATTATTCTTTCAGGCACATTTCAAAAACTAATTATTTTTAGATTTAATAAAGTAGCTGTAACAATTAATTCCAAAGAATTTTACCATCAATGAATAGCTCAAGCAATTGTTTATATTATACTAACTAAAGCTGAACTTTTACTTGGCAAACAGAGACCACAAATAGTATTCCTTTTGGACTGAACAAATACTAGACTTAATATTTTCAGTCCTTTCCTACAATTACGTTATCTCAACAATATCACACACTACAATGATTCTGTCATGGAGAAAATCTATCTATACGATCGCTTGGAGTTGAAAAATGACTTGATGGCACATAATCAATCATGTAATCAATTTTGTAAGCATGCACAATGCACTGCGAAGTAAAGGAAAGGCAAATAAAAAACTAATGACTATGTAATATGAAAACAGATGTTTTCATTTTGGGAATGATCCATATCAGACTGTGAAGTTGCAATATGTTTATGGCACATTTTTGCCACAAATCCCATGTTAGATTTGCATTTGTCATTATTTCACAGCATTTTTTCAGTACTAAGAGACATACTTACAGGATTTGCTGGATCAGGCATTGTGTAGAAAGGTCTTACAGCCAATGGATATTTGTCAAGAATATAAAAGTCGGTGTCATACTGCAGATATTAATATTTTTTTAAAAGAAAAAGAAATTATAAAAATTAATTAAACCCGAGTGATGTGAGACATACTACAGAAGAGTATATACCAATACTATGATATACAAATAACAAGTAATTTTATGTGACAAGTTATAGTTGATTAAGCTTGTGTCAAAAAGAGATTCAAACGCTTTTTAAACAGATTTTTTTTTAAAAAAATTACCTTTTCCTTCACCAGACGGCCCAAGAGCTTTTCACTTGGTGTACTGAAAATAGACAATCAGATGTAAACAATGCATGAATTTCTCTAAGGTATTACTGGGTTTGTGTTGTGTGCCTTCCAAAAAATGTGATATAAAATGTTTATGGTTAAAAAATGTCATTTAATGCTATTTGCTAGCTCAATTATAGCAAACTGGAAATTAAACCATGGATTTGGAATAATGGAGGACTTTCAGATTTTGTTGAAATAGAGTGCAGGCAACCTGACCAATATGCTTACAGGTGTATCTCTTATAGCACACTAGATTCTTTGTTTCTTCTGATTTTTTAAAAAATCCTTCCTCTAGCACTATTTTTTCCTGTCAATCTCCAACCCAAGTATTGGCCACATTTGGTTCTTTGAGCTGAGGCAAGATCAACTAGTGCTGTTGTCCGCTCAGAATATATAAATTCTTTTAGTCAGAAAGACCTGCCAGAGCAAATTATTTTAGTCAGAAAGACCTGCCAGAGCTCCTCATACTTTGTAGGAGATAATCAGTAGATTTTGATAACCGATGTGTTTGCTTCTGACAAGTTCAATTTTGGATTATGTATGTATGTTTTGTATAATTCAGGGTTCGATTGATTGAGAAAGTCCTACAATAATTCCAGATTTGTTTTAATCTTATCTTATGGAGATCTATTCATGTCTTGGGATCTGGAGATGGTATTGTTACATGGGAATGATGTGTAATTTTACAGAGAAATTGAAGTGTTTTTCTAATTTCTGCACAGATGAACAGTAGTAGCCAATTCCTAAATCCAGAAATATTATCAGAGGATCCCAGGAACTGATGCCCTCTTGCCAACAGATGGCGCTCCTCCTCCTTTCCGGTTAAATCGTACCTGAGGTCATCTTCATCTCCCATCTCCACTCCAGCTTCCCGGAGCATAGCCAGGGCCTCTCGGTACTCCAGTCTCAGTGTTGGCTCCAAGAACTTGAATGGCTCACATGGAAACTGTTTGCACACTGTCTGGATTTCAGTCTGAAACCTGTGTGTAAAGACAAAAGGCTTTTCAACAGAGCCAAGCAGAAAACAAAGAAGCATTGCATTTCATTACCACAAGAGTCCACTGTCACTGTAATACTCAAGATTCAATTTATTGTTTTCCTGCAAGGAAAAGCAATGTCTTGAGATAAGGTGATCAACATTTACACTGTATATGCTAAAGCTTTTACTGGGCAGTCTGATGTGCTAAATGACTAAGTAAGTTAAATTTTACAAAAAGCATTCTCAATAAATTAAGTTTCAGGCAATGATCTGAATAAAGATTGTGTAAGCAAAAATAAACAAAGTAAGCTACACCTCTTTTAATTCTATTTTAATCCATACACTTGAGACATACTATTTCAATGGATAAGTGATCTTCAACATTCTTTGATAAAGAGTAATCACTATGTGACTTCACAATTTGGCAGCTGAGGCTCACATCTTGTTGACTAAACACTTCAGATATGGTTAGATCTTTCTAACTATATCTTGGAATAGTGGTCGCTGCAATCATGAATCAGAACAATGTTTTAGAATTCCTCCAAATAGGTAAAATAAAAGGTAGGCAGAATATTTATTTGAATATATGTAAACTGATTGCTACGAGTTTTGAAACTCTCAAGTTTTCTCTTATTTTTTAAACTAGTATAAAAAACTTTTTTTTTTACCTTTCTTGGAGTCCCTTGAAAATTTGCACCAAAGTATCTGCAATCTCATCGACCACTTCATGATAATGGTAATTAAAGGCCATTTCAATATCCAGACCAACAAATTCCGTCAAGTGTCTGTGAGTGTTAGAATCTTCTGCTCTAAATACTGCACAAGAAATATACTTTTCAAATTATGTTAAATGCTTCTATAGATGCAATTAAAAGAAGCCCTGGGGATATTATAACATTAATTGCTACTATGAATTGCTCTAATATGAAATAAAATTCTATTTCCCTGAGAGGAACTCCTCAAATCCCCAAATGGGGAACAGGGTACTAATATTTATGCTAGTCTCACATTCATGTCAAGCAACAAATAAGAATCGGCAAAAGTAGTATTTAAAAGCATTAATTTTTTTAACAGCTGCCATCCAACATTACACAAGAAAACTTGAGACTTGAGTCACATGTATTTTCCTTCCTTTTCCAACTACATCTGGTCCAGAGGGACTTCCACCCAAAATACTTATCTGAATGAGAATTCAGTCTCCCAGCAGTAAAACTGTAATGAATATAACCAGGAAAATACACACCCAAGTGAAAATCTTCTGTAGTCATTTTTAAGGATTGATTCATTAGAAGATAGTCATTCAGAAGTTGCACATACTTTTAGTTTGTCATCTGGGTGCCAAGCCAAAAATGACATGACAGTTAAGTGTGTCTGTGTTAGTTGTGAGCATGCAGGGTTTTAGTGGACAGCTGCCAATTTAGCTCAAGTTAGTTACATACTGAAAGTGTCAGGATCAATAAGATGGTTGAAGGATAATGCTGCTTTGGCTTACTAGTATGGATTTGCTTACAAAATTGAGAACATAAATATTTTGCATGCATTATGTATGGCTGCTTATATTAACAAACTCCTGGCCCTGCTAAGTTGATAGGGTTGCAATAAATTCAATAATGGATGAACCATGCCAAGTATAGTCACATTTTTAAAAATGGAATGCATTCTAATAGCCACTAGAGAACACTATTGCTCTGTTCATAGCCCAAATTTCATCTGAACATACTATTTGTTCTGCCTGCAAACTCTGTGAAACTGTCATATTGATTAGCTGTTTTCATGAAACTTTTGTCTGTTAGCAAATCAGACTGGAAAAGGCGTTGCAAAGTTAGCGCTTACATAATCTGAACATTCAGGGCATTTTTGCTCCAGAGACATGACAACTGCCTTTCAAACAAAACACTTCCTTACCTGGCCCAATGCAGAAAACCTTATCAAAGTCAGCACAAATACACATCTGCTTGTAAAGCTGAGGGGACTGGGCAAGGTAAGCACTGCTTTTGAAGTAGGACACAGTAAATACATTGGCACCACCTTCACTGGCAGCTGGAAAGTAAAGCAAAAGCAAATTTGGTGACACGTCTCGAACAAGGTACATCATGATAAAAATAAGTGTTTTTTCTTTTTAAGTTTACATTATTCTGTCATGGTAAGATAAGTACCTGTTATGTAAATGGTTCCCCTACCCCTTTCAAGGTAAAAAAAGAACAAGCTAGAGGCTATATGTGGTCTGCTAACATACCTTCAGTGATCCTCAGAGGCCTTTACAAACAGCTCCTTCTTCCCCCAAATGGCTATTTTCTTTTTTGACATTTTTGGAATTGGGGGAAACTAAAAGGAAAGGCTAATCTTCCTTGATCTATTTCACCCCTTAACCTCCCTCCCACAAACCTTTGATCTGGCCCTGCCTACTTTGGGAATGCTGCCTTCAACATTCCACCCCAAACCCTGGTGCAACCCTCAAGCCAACCCATGTTAAGCCCTCCTACTCTACTCCAAAACTCTGGGTCAACAGGTCAAGTTTTCCCCATTGCCTACAACAAAGGGACTTCCCAACTCATTCCTCAATTGGTATCTTTCAATTTAGCATTGCATCAAAAAGTATCAAAGCTTTTTTTCAGTACAGAAGGAAGCGACAGCAGAAGCTGATAGAGGCGAATAGGGGGGAAAGGGAGGAATCAGAAGCAGGAAGGTCTTGCCATCTCTAAGACTAGAGAATTCTTCGCTTTGTATGACTGGCAGTATTGAGACTAACAGGTAAGTTCCACAGTCCAGGTTAGCATATAAATTCTTCAGTGCCACCCACTGCTCTAACCCCACAGGACTTCTTTTATATACTCTCGATATAAGTGCCAGTTTCAAAGATGAAAATGACAGCACAAGAAACTAAGGAAAATTTATTTCCATGCCGTACTTGAAAATGGAAAGTGCTTCAGCTTTTTAAATTGGCTAAGGAGGCGACAGCAACTTAAAAAGAAATGCTAATGAGCAACCGAGCACTTAAAATAAATTCATATTTGCTACCTCAAAAATAAGATGCCCCCAAATTCGCGAGTTCAAAGTGTGAATTCTTCTGAATTCATTAAAGTATCGAATGCATACCAGAAATAATCTTTGGAGTCTGAATTTCCACAAACCCCTTATGAATGAGAGTTTCTCGAAAAAGCTGACATATACCAGACTGGACACGGAAGACAGCTTGACTAGTGGAGGTCTGGAAAACAAAGACACTATATTACGATTCATAACTTAACTTTACTTGCTGGATTAACTGTTTGCATTAATCGGTACAATGGAAGTCATTAAGATATTCTTTCTTACCCAAGGGCCTGCAGATGTGTCTAATCCTGTTTGCCCCAAAGCAGGGCCTGCAGATGTGTCTAATCCTGTTTGCCCCAAAGCAGTTAATATCAAGAGGTAATACCAAGAGTTAACACCTGAAAATACATACTAACAGTATGTAGTATTGTGGGCAAAGAGTAGGTAAAGGAGACTATTATTTATTTATTAATTCATTCACCAAAACTATTTTAGTGTGTTTTTCTTCTTAGAATATCAAGGCAGCACTCAAGTAGAATACAAATCAAAACATACTATAGTAAACATAATGAAATCCCAAAATACCACAACAAATCCAAAGTATGAAAACATCAAGCTAAATAGGTCAATGGAATATTTTAACATGCTGGCAAGTAAGAATATGTTAGCCTAATATAATAGCAGTGTTAGTCAAGCATTGGTGGAGAGTGAATTTTAGCTACAGGAGTGGATATAGAGAAGGTCTCTGTAGTTTCCAAACAATGAGCTTCTCTTGTCAAAGAAACTTGGGAAGAGTCTTTGGAAGCTCTTAAGATGCCGTGTAGTATACATACTTCTTTGATAATATGGATCTCAAATTGTTTAGAACATCTAAGGTAAGAGCCAACTCTTTGAGCTTGAAAACAAATATAACTGGTTTAATTTATTAAGAATCTGTGTAACCTACTCCCAAATAGCTGCTTCTGTTGCAATTCTAACAAGCCTATCTGTAACTATTTGATTTTTTTATCATCTTCACCATTGACCCAACATTAACCCAATCAAAAGGTTGCACACTGTAGGCAACCTATTTCTATCCAGGAACAGTTGAAGTTATCAAATCAATTAAAAGATATTAAAGGACTTGCTTAAATGTACTGTTCCTCATCCAGCGCTTTACTGATTCCAGGGTGGGAGATAATTAGCATTTGCTACTTCACTATAAATTGTAGGTAATGCATGTATGCATGTGTACACAAGATCAAATCCCACGGAATCTTGTAGCAAAAATGTCATGCATTTTAGTAGAACCCCAACTTTAAAAAAATTGACCTGGGTTACAGAAGCAGAACTACCTTATTACTCTGTTCCCTACTCTTATACATAGTTGTTATATCAACATACTATCTATATATATAAAAATGGAACGACATGTTTGTTCCTGGTAGGTAATCTCAAAAAGTACTGCACACATTCACTCC
>JANHFO010008859.1:0-25767 GCA_032468095.1 Pareas carinatus | reverse complement strand
CCCTTTAAGGCTTGTGGACTTCAAACTTCCAGAATTTCTCAGCCAGCATAGCTTGCTGAGGAATTCTGTGAGCTGAAGTCCACAAGCCTTAAAGGGACCAAGGTTGGAGACCTCTGTCTTAAGGCATGTGTTGCAAGCTTGATACCTGCAACCTCTTGGATTGTGTAAATGTAATGTAAATACTGAATGTACAAATTACTAACTGACTACAATCTTATGAGATTTTGCAACATTGCAGGTGAAAAGCGACTGCACTATATTTCTCATGAGGTTTTGGCCATTTGAAATGTTCCAAAACTAAAAAAAAAAACTCACTGTGTCTAAGATCCCACAATGGCACTTAATGCTTTTTGGCACTTGCTTCAAAAAAATTTCTTCTTAGCTTTTAACAGTATTTCAAAGCCTAAATCTTTTTTTTCAACCACTGTCTTCTGGACTACATTCAGAACATTTCTTAGAGTTAGTTTTCAATCACTTTAATTGTAAAGAAACTGGTATAGTCGTTTTTGAGGTTGCTCTCTGAACACAAATACAAGAAAATTCTGACATACATTTCCAATAATATTAACCAAGTCCTCTTTGAAGTGAGATTTCTATTTAGAAGGGTCATTCTGGACATGTATCTATAAAATTTTCGTTATTAATCTGTCCTGTCCTTATTAATTAGTCCTGTTCAGTTTATAAAATGACAGTAATTGTGAGAACATTTTCATTACTATGAGATAAACATGGAGCTATGCACAAAATCTTGGCATACTAGACATTGCCCAAGGCCAGGTCATTTATATGTTACCCAGAAATAAGAATTATTTCCCATATTTATGAACTAGGAAGCAGCTAATGTTGGATGGGCCAACATTCAGGATTCAAGATAACAGTACTATGAGCAGCTAAAATTTCAAGCCTTTGGCTAATCAATTATTATTTTTAATACAATGTTATTTATTAGAAAACACATTTTCACCTCTTCTCCTTCAACCTCTGGCCGAATGGCATCATCCAGCTGCAAGGGCAGTCGCGGTTCAGCCAAACTGATTACATATATCTGAAAGAGACACGATGTATAAATAATTAATAAATGCACTGTAGGAACTATAGTGTGATTTAGAGAGAGGCATGGTTCTGCCAGAAATATGAAGAGCAAGCCAACTACTAAAAGACTTATGGAGGCCTAAAAAAAAAGACGCAACATGCATTTGCAGGTAGTCCTTGACTTACGACCAGTCATTTAACGACTGAAATTCTGAGGAATTTACCTGGGGGGGGACTTGCATCCTGTATTTGAAGTTTCAACAGTTGCACCCTTCACAATCACATGACTGCACTTCAGGCACTCAGCATTTACAGCTGTTTGCAATATCCCATGGTAACATGACTGTTTGATGATATTTTTGTAGAAAACCAGATTTACATAGTGAACCACTGGTTTGGTTAATAAAAGAGACATTCACTTAATGACCACAACATTTTCTTTGTCATACAAATACCTGAAAAATCAGATCAGTCATGTGACCAATCCATTTTATGACTGTCATGAATTAGTACCATGATGGCAGGCTTCATTACCTCATAACTTGAGGACCCCCTATATTTGGTTAATTTTCATATTTCTGACAGAATTATTTAATAAAAAGATAGAACTTTTAAAATAAGTTCCAAAAACTATTATTAAAAAGATATTAATCCAACTTAATCACTTAAAAAATAACAGTCATGAAAGAACTGAACTTTTCTGAAAATATAAAATTAGTTTCAGTTGTAGCAAAGATGAACAGATAAATACTTTTGCAATTGAGTGAAAGAGAAGCAGCTGATGCCTTGAACAGAATTAAAATTTGCCTCTCCTGTCCTGTTAAAATGTAAAGAATAAAGAGAAACTTATATACTAATAATATAAGAATCTTCTGGTAGAAGCATAGGAACAAAAGAGCAAGAAAGAAAAAATAAGATCATAATCTAGGTGAGTAACTATGTAGGAAATTGCTTCAATAAGTGATTGATAAATAGCTCCTTCTTTCTCTCTTGACATACTCTTAGAACTGACTTTTGTTCCAATGACAGATAACTGAATTTGTCTAGAGAAAAAAGGCAAAGATAAATAGCACTAATACAGAATTTTATTAGGAGCTGGCAGAATGGACACAAAGCCGCTTCACCATCCCAAATACAAGTGTTTTGTGCCTGACTATCCCTACCATGTCAGTCATTTTATGAACATATACGCCTCACACAGACAGCAAATGTGCAAGGGTGCTTATAATTCAACCCCAAAATTGCAAAATTCCTAAAAGGTTCCTTACACCTTTGCCTATTACTTCCCTTTTAATAAGGAAGGCAATATTTAATAAGGAAGGCAAAGTCCAGAAGTATGGACTTCTCCCATTTTTTCTACTATAGGAAAAACTATTACACTCTCTGAAATTGTTTAGAAGGCAGCTGGAATTTAAGTGGTTTGTATTGAGGGATGCAAATGTTTATTTAGATTACATTATATATCTGTTTGGAGCTAGCCATATCTACAGAAAAACAGACAGGCCTATATATTTTGTCATTGTCAGAAACCAATTTTAGAATAATTGAAAACAAATCTTCATTGCCTTATGAAACTAAAACGACTTCTTGATTTCTATTTCAGTTGAATTTGCTGCATAAATGAGGAGTGGGTTTTTTTGTTATTTAGAAATGTAGACCAAAAGGACTGCAGCTAGGGGAGTTATCCCTCAGAATGATAACAAGAAAGAATTAAACAATATCATGGCACATTTTAATTTGCTTATAAAATGTTACCCTCTGAATGTGTAGTTCAACATCTTGTTGGGTACAGCTGCCGATTTTATTTGGCACTTTTCTTATTACACCTTCAATATCAACAATGCTTTCTTTGTTGATGCTGTCAATAAAAACAAAATCAGTAATTGTCTCACAGATTCATTTCTGTTTAGAACAGTTATTTAGTTATGAAGATAGCTATGGGTAGCTCCTGACTTATAACCATTTGTTTAACAATAGTTCAAAGTTACAACAGGTTTGGAAATAATGACAATGATATATCCTCAGTTATGATTGTCTCACCACCCCTGTGGTCACATGATTGCAATCTGGACAGTTGGCAACCAGCTCACACTTATCACAGTTGCAGCGTCCTGCAGTCACAATTGTGACCATTTCATCCTCTGACAAGCAAGGTCAACTGAGGAAGTTGGATTCACTTAATGACTCCATGATTCACTTCACAACTGCAATTAAAATAAAAGAAGTTCAGTTATGTGATAACTTCCTTAATGACCAAAATTCCAGTCTCAGTTCTGGTCACAATTTGAGGACTATCTGCAGATAATTGTTGAAAGAAGCCACAGACATTTTTAGTGTAAAATAAAATAATTAAAGAATATTTAATATTCTTCCTTAGGAATGAATGCTTCTGTTAAATTATTTCTTACAATAAATTAATAACAGGGCTGAGTTAAAAATAATTTCTAACTCAATCATTGTGTCTTAGGTAGTCCTCGCTGACTGCAGTTGGGACCAACAACAAAAGAAATGAAACTTGTGACTATGCCAGACTTATGACATAAATTCAGTTGTAATCATTAAGCAAATCACCGTTGTAGTTAAGGATGTCATGTGAGTGTAACCTGTGACTTCCTGCTATCTTCCCTATTGATTTTGGTTGTTAGAAGTCAGCTGGGAAGGCTGCAAATTGAGATCATGTGACCAGATTGCTATGACCATGGAAAATGCATGCCACTTGCCAAACGCCTGAGTTGTGACGTGACCACGGGGTGCTTCAATGGCTACAAGTTGCAAATCTTTTCATTGCTGCCACAACTTTGGACAGTCACTGAACAAATAATTGTTCAGTTACCTATAATGCTGAATGCCCAAATGAGCCAGTCAGTGATTCTAACAGAAAGTTAAACATATTTTTTAAATTTTGACTTTGAAGTTCAGGTAATAAAATGTAAACTCAAAAGAGCTGCAAAGCAACACTAAAAATATGCTTGAGGCATATTTCGCTTAGGTAAACTGAAGTTCATCTTACAGCTTTTCATGGCAGTCACAGGAGGTGGGAAGAGTCAGCACATCAATTTCTTAAAAAAAAAACCTCAATTGTCAGTGCACTGAACTTCATTGAGCCCAGTTTCCACAGTTGTTATACAGTATATAAAAAACCATATACACTGCATAACAAGGCATAAATACAAATTAACATATGCATATGTACTCCCTTCTACTTGGATTTCAAACTGAACTAGGGAGGCAGGATTTGGAGCATATTGTTTGAGAATTCAAATCTTTGGGATCAAGTAAATGACCAAGGATGTTAATAAGGCATCCCTAAAAATGTGTACAGGTACTCCTCGACTTACAACAGTTCATTCAGTGACTATTTGAAATTACAACCATAAATTACTTATGACCGTTTTTCACACTTAGGACCATTGCAACATCCCCATGGCCATGTGATCAAAATTCACATGCTTGGCAACTGACTTACATTTATGACTGGTGCAGTGTCCCGGGGTCATGTGATCCCCTTTTACGACCTGGCAAGCAAAGTCAATGGGGAAGCCAGATTCATTTAATAACTATGTTACTAATTTAACAACTGCAGTGATTCACTTAACTGTGGCAAGAAAGGTCATAAAATGGGGCAAATTCACTTAAAATGTCTCACTTAGCAACAACATTTCTGGACTCAATTGTGGTCGTAAATTGAGGACTACCTGCAGTCTGCTTGTGCGCACACACCATTTGCACTTCTAAACTGAACAGATGGAATAACTGCTTGTTCGTCTAACTCTTGATTAAGCCAGAGTTTTCAAGCTGAAGTGATGTTGAAATGAGGCCATAAACAAAACGCCCTACATTCAATTTGTCAAATAACGTTCAGTTTCGATTTTCAAATGGCAACTTCAGTTATCCAAATATTAGTCAAGACTTTCTATTTTAACCACAGGACTGCAGTCTGGTAACGTCTGTATAAACATCTTTCAGCAACAACTCTGGATTGCAAGATCAAACCCACAGTACCCACTTAGTGGTGAATCACTTTCAACCAGTTTTCTTAAGCACAGTTTTTTCAATTTTTTAACAAAACCTTACTTAGGAACGAAATGCTTTTAAAGTTGTTTTTAATTAACTAAACATGGTGTCACTGGACCATAGCCTAATTCAATGAAAAAGTCCTGTTTATTTTTTCCATTGTGATTAATTTTGTATCCATTCTGAGAAACATGATACTTTCCCAGCTGGGAATCAATTGTCCGTCCATCCGTCCGTCCATCCGTCCGTCCATCCATCCATTTCTTGCCTTTAAGGCTATTTTTTAGCAATAACACAGTATCCTATTTTCCTCCTCTTATCACTTCTTGTTACATTTTGTATGCAATTAATTATATGGGTTATTTACAACTTTGAAATCTGACATTAGTGAACAGGTATGCTTGGATTCATTTTAAGTATTATGGATATTTAAAAAAAAGAGCCATTCAACTGCCCAACAAATAGCATAAACTACATTCCCACTACTTTTGTAAGTTTGCATAAACCTGGTTCTTTTGAAACAGTTTTTGAAAGTTTTAAATTGATCTTAAGAGTGTTTCTTGGCAGTTTATTCAATTTCATCATCTGTAATCTGAAGTCTTTGATCTTGAAAATATTGCTAGTCATGAAATTACATGTTTTTGGCTGTTTTATTTTTATAATAATTTTATTGGACATCACAATTAAAAAGTTAAAAAAATTAATAGAACCTAAAAAAATAAAAGAATAAAAGGAAAAAAGTGTGGAAAAGAAAAAAAAGTAAAGAAAGAAAAATAAGAATATAGTAAAGAAAATGTGTTATTGTTAATTTTTTTGCTACTATTAAAGAAAAAAAAGAGAATTAAATATAGCATGGGTACTTTATCACATTAAATGTAACTATAATTTTATATTGTATAACTATATAATTTTATATTGTATAACTATATAATTTTATATTGGTAACTATAATTTTATATTGTATTTAAGCATATAAGTTCAAACAAAGATAGATAATTTGATGGAATCTTTAGAAATTCTGTACAATTATAGCTCCTTTCATTTAACATGCTAACCGGGACAGATAGGATTTCAAATCCAAATGAATTAAAGTTTAAAATGAGAACGAGCAATCTTTTCTCTACCAAAGATGTAACCTACTGAAGTTTGCCTGCATTATTAGTGATAGGCAGGTGTAAAGTTAAGCAGCAGATTGGACCAGAACAAAAGTGATTAACTATCCCGTTCTCCCTCTCTCACAGCTTTTTCTTTCTTCTTCTCTTCAAAACCAGTGTACACTTGAAGGCGAAGATTGCTTTTGACATATGTGTGAACAGATCAATTGCAAAGGTGATGATACATTTTGAAACTGTCATCATTATGTTAGATATGCTATTCTTAGAGTATGGAATAAATATAAACTCAGATTTTGGCCCAAAATACTTGAATGGCTTTTAGCATAAGACAAGAAATGATAAAAAGTATGTATAGTTAACCTACTGAGATGTACTTGATTTTCTTCAAGGGGATTGTAAAATGAAATCAAGAGAAAATTTGATAACAGAAGGATATTCTTGCCAATGGTTTTCTTTTGTACAATTAGCAGTATGGTTTAAAGTGGATAAAACATTTCATGTTTTTGAACAAAAAAGTATGGAGTTTGAAATAGAATTATGTATTAATAATGAATATATAAAATGTATAAACTTTTGCGGAAATATCACATCGAAAAAGTAAAAAAGAATGTATAAAATCTGCTAAAAGTTTTGGCTATAATATACAGATGGACGAGTGAGAAAATGTGTGGTTGAAAGGATTGAAATTTACTTTATGTTCTACCCTTAAACAGAATTTTTATAAGATAGGTCATTGGTATTTGTCACCAGAGAAATTGGTATATAATGTGTAAAGACACTTCAAATCTTTGTTGGAAATGTGAATAATATGAAGGGACATTTTATCATGTTTGATTGATGTGTAAAAAAGCCAAAATATTTTGGATACTAATACGTACATTAATTCAGAAGATTTTAATGATTAAAATATAATCGAAACCAGAAACTTAATGTGCAATCAATTAGAAAAAAGTCATGGAATGTTGTTTTTATATATGACAGCTTCAGCTATATCTTCACTATGGTTAGTGAAAATGATGGAAATTGTAGAGATGGCTAAATTAACCTCTTGTAAGTTTAGAAACTTCTTATAGACTTTTTGCATGAAACAGAAAAAACACTGTGATTTTCATGATTAGAAAGAAATTATATAATAGAAAAAAGTGAGGGCTTTTTTGTACAGGTAGTCCTGGTTTAATGATGAATCATTTTACAACTGATCAAAGTTATGAAGGCCATGGACTGGGTGCTTTATAGCCTGTAAAGAATAACATGACTGCATGCTGGACAGGTCAGTTTTATGATCAGTCATGGCATTATTACATGTTGAGGTGACTGCAATTTACTGGTAGAAAATGTCCATTCAAATGAATGGGTTTCCTTAATAAGCATGGCATTTGCTTAACAACTGCCACATTCATTTAACAACTGTTGTGAAAAATTATTTAGTCATGTTAGTACCTTGACTGATGACTCTGTAATAACATACAATTGTAATTCTGGGCTCGATTACGATTGTATGTCAGGAGCTATCTCTAAAAGAGAACTTTGATTTCTTTTTCTTTGATAATCAATTTCATGCTGCTAAACAAATTAAGAATAATTTATAAAATAAAAATTGCTTGTTTGGAACCAGAAAACAGAATTATAGAGTCTAATATTTAAGAATTAATTCCATTTGCAAAAAATGGACAATTTTCTATACTACTCATGTTCCAATTACTGCTGCTAGAGATTATGGTATAATTCGTAATCAATATTTGCAATCAATATTTATATAAATTACAGTACTATGCATTTGGAAATTGCGATAATGATATTACTTTGTTAAGTTGCTCAATACTTGAAAATATATGATATTTATTTTCCAGCTAACTAAAATATGGTTTCATGTTTTTCCCTTCCAAAATGTTAAATATTTGCAACAGCTGAATTTTAAGAAAAGAATCCTCAAGGAAACTATGCTAAATGAATATGTCAATGCCTCCTTTAGACCTGAGAACTATTCTTGTTGCATTAAACATTGAGCTACACACAATAATCTTTATGATCGTTTCTGGAAAACTGGCTCAGTATCTTATAGCAGAGCTAGTAAAGAGAGTAATCGATTGATATTACCTCTATAAAATGTTCTCCTAAATATCAACATTTCACCAATAAATCAAATCTGGACAAGTTCATTTCATGGTTAGTAACGTAAATTTCATCTAATCAAAAAGGAAGTTATACTTTAGAGGCCTTCCTCTAAAAAAGTTGAACAGTAGATGACAATGGTCTTTGCCCCCCAGTTGATGTGTTAAACTAGTTTAACAGGCTGAGAATGAGCAGTGGATATATTTATTCTTTAGCCCATTGTTTATTCTTTCCAGTCCTATGTAGAATTTAAATTCAGTTCAATGTTACAGATCCTTTAAAATAAATTGGGAATACTGTACAATGTCCCTGACCAATGAATACCCCTTAAAATATTTCAGTCCATTTCAATTTCAAAGCATCTAGTTTTAGATAAAACTAACTAGTTTTACCATTAATCATTATGTATTTACTTGTAGGTTCAGTAAGACAAAAGGGTCATGACATTCACTGTCCAGATTTATAGACAGTTAGCTTCTGACCAAAAATATTATTTTAATTTGGAGTATTATCTAATGCTCCTGAGGTATGAAACAATTAAAATGTCCAACTAAAACAAATCCTACACTAAATTAAGTCTTGTAAAATAGGAAATGCTGAATTCTAGAACAATACAGCAATGATATGAAATGTAATAAAAAAGTGAGAGTTTTCAATTGTATACACCAGTGAGAAATCATCTGACCTATGAAAAGAGAAATTAAAATGCAGTCTTCAATAGATGAGGTGAGTAAAATAAAAATAGTTGAACAGCACCATTTCATACATGGTTACTTGTGAGATAGTAAGAATGGCAATCTTGTCTCCCCTATCACATAGCAAAGAGAGAGAAAAGCTAAAGTGGTGAGACATCTCCTGTAATCAATGTGCTCTTGCATAAAAAAGCAAGATGAAGATTTATACAAAAAAATATATACAACTTCAACCACTCCACACCATTTTTCTTTGAACCTCTGACCTAACAGGTTCATTCTATTGGTTGTTGTTTTTTACTGCTATTAAGTCTGCAAAATGCTTTCAGTTTATGAAACCGTTTCTTATCACAAGTATGCAGGAGAGAAGAATTATTTAGAATTTACATGCAGTACGAAAGTCAAAATAACATCAGCTCAGTGCAACTGTGCCAATAATTACCCACACAGTTATGAAAGTTCTTGGTTATGTGCTAATACTAAGAAAGAGGAACTATTATCTAGTTGTTTAAGGGAATGTTGTAGAAAAAGGGGAGACAGCAGCATGCCCTCCCAAAGCTCTTCTTTCCTTATTATAGGCACCTCTCTCTTGTAAGTTGTTCAAAGCGGGTTTCCTGAAAAAGGTTGAAAAGCCAGACTCATTAACTCAACACACCGTTATTTGTGTGTTTGTGTGTGCCTATATTAATGAGTCTTCAAAAAGAAGCTTACAACATTTTAACCCTTTTTTTTTTACTTTCTTCTCTCCCAGTTTATGGAAGATTAATCAGAAATAAAATTAAGAAGCAGTTCTATAAAACATCACACAACAGAATTTCTTTGTGGCTCTTGCAATACAGATTTATTTTGTGACTTATGACTGGGTTGCTTCTTTCAAATTTTTTCCTGCTTACCCAATAGAGCAGCGGGGGCCTCTAAAAACAAAAGGAAACTTTTAAAAAAAGTGAAGCACCAGACATGTTGCTATGGTGAAGGCAGGTTATTTAGACACATGGAAGTAAGAATTGCCTTTATTCATAGTTTTAAATCTTTTCTCCTTAACACTGGTCATCCAGGGTTTGGTTGTTACCCCCCTCCGAAATACTGGCATGCAGGTGAATTCTGCAAATGCTCTTTGAGAGATGCTGATGTGGAACTTCAACGTGTATTTGATATTAAAAAGATTCTGCTAATCTGGGTACATTTGTTGAGCTTTGGAATGTGTGTGCATTTTTCGTATGTTCTTATCTTGCTGTTATAAAATTATTAGTGTAATTAAAAAGCATGTGGGTTGTGTATCAGTGCCTTTGAGTCACTCCTGACCCTTGACAACTTCCTGAAGAAGTGCATGAACTGCCTCCCCCTCCCCCTTGCAGCTAGCAATCATCCTTTTGAGTAAAGTAAAACATTAGAACGGAATGAGTTTGTTATTCGAGCTGAGCTTGTGGTTATGTATATGAGGTCTGGATCTGTGTTCTTGGTGTGTGTCAGTTTGTTTGGTTTTGGGGTCAGGATATGTGACAGCTGGTGATGCAGCCATGATCTGGTTTCTGGACCTCAAACGTGAAGTCAAACCAAAACCCGGAACGCTACATCACAGCCACCCACTCAGGAATCACATCAAAAAACTCAGAAAATCACACCACTAGAACTCAAAAAGTTACAACACAGCAAACGACCCAGATCACAGCACAAGGCCCAGGCCTCCACATCAAAAGAACTCACAAGGTCATCAAACAGCCCATTACCCAAGCCTTTAAAACACAGGAGACTAATAAAAAAGCAATCACTACACAAACAACACAGGAGATTACAACACAACAGCCCATTACACCAACATCAACTCCATCAACCAATGAAGAAATAACAACTCAGTCAACCAGCCCAGCACACCAAACCCTCCCACCAATATTTACAGATAAAAGGCAACTCCAATCACACTTCACTCACACTAGCAAGAAGCCAAAATCATCAGACTGAAGATGGCAAGTGAGACCTCGCCGAAACGTCGCCAAGATGCTCTCAATCCTACACGGGAAAAGATCCGAACACACTAGACACACACACACACATATATATATATTCGTAGATTTTTATGGGTACTGGTATGTAGGTCTAGGTGTGTTCGGGTCTTTTCCCATGTAGGATAGCGAACATTTTGGCAACGTTTCGGCGAGGTCTCACTTGCCATCTTCAGGCGAGAAAATAGCCAACATCAAAAGATATACATACTGCCAGCAACAAAATTCTAACTAATAAATCTTCAAACTGTTTGATCACCAGCTCAAGTAAAGTTTTTCCTTCTTCAGCTGGTAGTTTGTTGGCCCCCCAGCACTCCTTCTGCTTCTTGATCTGCTCCAGGATGAGCCTGGTGCTCTCGTTGATTTCGAAGTGGCCCAGCACTTCCTCCACCATCTTGGTGTGCCCGTTCTCCATGGCAGGGGGAGACAGAGGTGGAGGAGGCCCCCCTCCCTCTTCCTCCTTGGCGGCGGAGGCAGAAAATGAGGTACGGGGGGTATTATACCTCTGTAAGACAAGTGCATTACATCACTGGGAAAAACCTCCTTCTACCCTGGGTGAAATAAACTCCAATACAAAAGGAGAAACAGAATGTGGATCTTGGAAAGTTAAGGGGCCAGATGTACTTGAAAGAATATTTCCCACAGAGCATTTGAACTTTTATAACATAATATATGTAGTACAGTGGATGATATAGGAAAATAACTGAGACAAATTTGAATGTTGATTTGGAGTTTTAAAAATGCTTTATTACAAAACGGGTATGGTTAAAAATATACTATGGATCTGAAAATGGATTTTAAAATATTGGTGTATAAGAGTCATATGGAAAACAATTGCTAAAATCAATTTGCAAATGGAACAGTTGATATCTTAATAAAGGGGGACATACAAATAATAAAATAGAAGAATGAGCTGTAAAGCCTTTTTATCTTGGATTTACAAAAGGAATGTGTGAAACCATGAAAACACTTTCTAAGAGAAACAAAGAGAAACTTCTGAAGCTGTTCTTGAAAGAAGACAAAGAGAAAATGATAAGGAATCAACTTGTGAGACACTATTTGATGGGACAAAAGATGGAACTTTTTTAAAAATAGAAAGGTTTATAAAGTGAATGAGTTTGATCAGGGTTTAATATATATGCTATTTCTGATTCTTTATAATGGGATTTCACTTCAACAAGACAGAATCATGAGGAAGCTTTTTTACACAGAAGTACAAGACAAGGTATTAGTGATCCAGATTGTTTATACCTGCCTGGAGGAAGGGGGTAGTATCTTTTATATATTTTCTTTTTCTTTTTTCCTATCGCTTTTCATTTTTCTGTTTTACTTTTTATATTTTCTTTAATTTAGTTTAGATTTTTATCTTTGTATTTGTAAACTTAATAAAATTATTGTAAAAAACCCCAAGCTCTCAATGTTTCTCAAGACAGGGTGAATTCCTTCTCATACTGGGCTAATAAAAGAGTTGAAAGTTATCAAAACAGGGAACTGATGAAACCTTTTATGTCTTCATAAATAAGACATAGAACTTTTAGCTCTAGACACACACACACACAATCAAAAAGGGAAGAAAGCAGATAAGAATAAATTTGTAAACAGAGTACTGGTTGCAATTGTGTTGTAACCTTAACCTTTCTTCCACTAAATATTATTAAGCAAAGTTCTTGTTCTATGGATTAAGTGCTGACGGTTTAGACTGCAAGAAAAGAAATCTGAAATGCTGGTAAACACTTGGCATCATTCAGTTTGTTACAATATGACCGTGTTTCCCTGAAAATAAGACACTGTCTTATATTAATTTTTGCTCCCAAAGATGGGTTAGGTCTTATTTTTGGGGGATGCCTTACTTTCGGGGAAATACGGTAGATTGCTCACCCCCACCCCCAGATAACACCCGGCCCCGGGCGCTCCTTACCTGATTCAGAGGGCTGCAGGGAGATCAGCTGGGCTGAAAACTGCAGGGCTCCGAATTCACACACTTTCAGCCTGCTGGGAGGCGCTCTGGAAGCGCTTCCGGTAGCCGGCGCCTCCCAGCTGAATGAAAGCACGCGAATTCGAAGCCCTGCAGTTTTCAGCCCAGCTGATCTCTCTGCTGCCCTCTGAATCAGGTAAGGAGCGCCTGGGGCTGGGTGTTATTTGGGGATGAGGGTGGGAGACCTACCCTGTTTCCCCAAAAGTAAATTATTCCCTGAAAATAATATTTTTGGGGAGGTCTTATTTTCGGGGAATGCCTTATATTCCAGCGAGAGACAAAAATGTAAGTAGGACTTATTTTCGGAGGACGTCTTATTTTCGGGGAAACATGATATGTGGAATGCTTGAAGTCACACATATTATTCCATAGAAACTCCATGAGAAGCTTTTGTGCACAACTGTATAAAATAGTTGGAGAAACGTTCTCTGACATGACACTTTCAAAATTGTGGAAATGGTGCCTAAATATGTGGAAGGCATCAGATTGGGGAATACTTCTATAGAGATCAGCTCTATAATAGTGAAGCATTATGTCAGAACAATTAAGAAAGGAGGAGTAATAATCTCAATCAATTTGAATTGCTAGATCTATTGGAATTTCTCTTTTTTCAGAAAGTGCAAACTCCTTCTCATGCCCATTAGAACTATTTACACTTGTGATATTTTTATAAGTTAGAGCACAGGCAGACATACCCACCTCTGCTGGCTGGATGTGGCCTCTAACCAGCTTTTGGGGCAGGAAGAAACCAAAGTTTGCAACATTTAAGATTTCTGTTCAGCTTGGGAAGGGGCTTTTCAAAAGGTCAAATTTATGCTAGCGTTGTAGCTTTTTAATGGTGTAATCAGAGGTATAGAAAAAATTGAGACAGGAGCTAGAAAAAAGGTCCCTATTCTGAGATTTCAATTCACCAAAACCTGGATTATTGTGAGAATTCATTCTTTTATTGACAAAAGCTAGAACAAAAAGGAGAACACCAGCAATTCAAATGTCTTGCACTAACTAGTAAGTTTTCAACCACTGAGGTAATCCTTAAATCTGGATACAGTATTAATTAAGTACACATGTTCTGTTATAAATCAACTTTATAATTTATTTTAAAACAAAAAAGGCTCCTTAACACCCAGCTCCCTTTCTCAGTCTCGCATATTTAAAGTAAACCCCATGAAAGAGACTCAGACTCAAACAGTTCTAGAAATACTCTGGTACTTCCACTGTTTAACTTGTTTCCGGGAAATCTTGCTTTCTGTTCTTGTCCCTAGATTTTATTTATTTGTTTGATTTGTATCCTGCCTTTACTATTGTTTGTGAGGCAGTGAACCTATCCATCACAAGTTCTTCCTCCTATTTACCCCACAACAGCAATCCTGTGAGGTGGGTTGGATTGAGAGTATGTGTGACTAGCTCAAAGTCACCCAACCAGATTACTTTGGTAACCCAAGGAAATGTCACCATCAGGTCAAAATTTTAAAGACACCTACAAAAAGGAGGAGCTCACTGATTGCAGTACCTTTTGGTAAAACAGAAACAGTTAATTACTATTATAAAAATGTTTGATGAGGGGGAAAAAAACCCTACACAGAGCAAGATTAAGCACCAGTGAGACCAATTAATGGAATGCAAATTAGACTTTTTAATCCTTCCCTTTTAAGAAAAAAAATTGCAGTGCTGAACTTCTAAACACCTTTTAATTTGCCCTTGCTCTTTAGACAAGATGAAATACACCACATGGCAAGAAACTGATAGTTAAAGGGGAAAAGAAGGTTGAGACTGAGTTCACAGGGACACAGAGACATCCAAGAAAATAATGTCTCGGAGCTGAACTTGCCAAATGTTTTGTTAGTTAGTTGAAATAAATGGGAACTGTCTGTGCAAAGAAATGTCCCTTTAGCAGCTCGGAATGAACTTCAGGCCTGGGTTCCATTTTGTCTTTTGTAAATGTAAGGCGTTCAGTGTTATAGTGAAGTGACAATTTTAAATAACTACATTTTAAAATACAAATACAGCATTGATGTTAATGTGTGAAAAGGGTCCCAACCCCTGGGAGCCAGAATTCCCACAATTGTCCACTGTGGTAACAGGATATAATTGCTTACTTACTTGGCAGCAAATTTTACCATCTGCTTACTTGCATGGTCTCCCACAGCCACCAAAGCCTGGATGTTAAACTGCTGCTGACGTAGGACTAAGAAACACTGTTTTCCTGAAAAGAAAGACGAAGGAACAATGCAAATGTTTCCAGGACAAATTACATGGGAAGTTTCTGAATGAATTAAAAAAATATATGGTCTATTCCTTTAATATCAGGTTGGACTTTAGACATATAAGGCAAAGTACAATCACAGACGTATACTGTGATTGTACTTTGCTGTGGTTTTTCCTCCACAATAATATTGAGTTCATTTTCTTATTTTTGTTAAAGGAAATTATCCTTTTTTTTGGGGGGGGAATATCAGATGATGATGTATATGCAACATTTCAGAAAAAACTCACATTTATCCTTGCTAAATGATAAAAATATGATCTAAAGAATGACATAGTTACTTATGTGTAAAGAAATGCAAACAATTTAGATGAGGATATAAAATCTTCATATCTAAGAGTAACTAAGGTTCAAAGTAGAACAGGCTGATTCTGATGTTCCCAATCCGCTTCAGTGGTTTTATCTTTTTGACTTAATTTGGCATGTTCAAGACACTTAATAAATAACATCATTGAACAGAAGAAGACAGGTAATGTCTTTTCAGTTACTTCTTTAATCCAGAGTGAAGCAACCTGATGCCTTGTAGATACTTTAAATTAAAACCACAATTAGAATTGAAGTGTAAACTATTTGGAGGCTACAGGTTGCAGATTCATGCCCCATTCTTAGTTAGACTATAATTTACTTGAGATAGAGTGGTAGCAGCAGCAACACCAAAGTCTCCAGAGCTGGCTTTCTATAGGTTCTCTCTAGTATCCAAAGTTGGGTGAGCATTTATCACTTTAAATTGGCTATTCCAAGATGTCAGAAATGAATTTCTTTAAAAAAGGAAATTGCCTGTTAATGCCTTACTATAAGTTAGCTTCCTCCCATATAACAGAAGAGATATTGTACTAAAAGCAGCTTCTAAAATTCATTTTCGGTTAATTTTTAAATGTGAACCTGCAATTAACCCCTACTTCATAATATATTTTTTCATTTTTTTCAATTCAAAACATTAAAATACAAACTGCAAAAAGGAAAAAAAGAAAACATAACAAAGGAAAAATGAATAAGACAACAATGTGCCTAAAGGAAAAAAAACCCATACACATTAATTTTTTCCCTTAGTTGAATACTGATAAATGTATTTTAAGAATTATAGTTTCTTCCCCCTGTGAAACGGGCCCAGTTTATGAACTTCTGCAGCTCTGTTTATCCAACCCATTTGACCTGGCATCTATCTTCAATATAGAAATAAAACAGAAACATATGAAAAGAGGCATTTGTTCAGGTACTGCACTATAAACTGATTATGAAGAAATCTGTAAATCAATACAACAGCTTTGAATTGGGCCTAAAACATGCTGGGAGCCAACAAAAAATATTGCTAGCATAATCATAAATATTAATTCCCGTTGTTTAACACCAATTGACTACATTTATGGAAGACTCACAAATAACATAGCCCAATAATCTAACTGAAACTAACTGAGGGTATGGGTTATTGCACTAAGATCTTCTGTATCCGGCAGAATTATATTAATATTATATTATAATTATAATAATATTAATTTCACCCCAAGACATTTTGTGCCACAGAGTTCACTTCTATGGCAGCCTTTGCTAACAACCACCATGTTCCCTTTCTAAAACATCTCTATTCAATGGAACGTGATGATACAGAATAGAATATTCTTTCAGAAAGTGAACTAGATTATCTTCAATCCTATAGCATTTAAATTGCATTATATTATGTAATTGTCCACTATCTCCAATATATTGTAATGTCTACTGAGGGATGCTTTGAGGAAGCAATTGGGAAGAAAATAAAAAACCAGGACAATAAAAAATGTTTATGATGTCTATTTTATTATGCTGAATAGGACAGAACAGGACTCTATGATTTGTTACATTGAATTGTTACTCTATGTTTTGTTACAATTTGATATATTGGCCCCTGCGGAAAGGGCTCGCAACTTGGGTATCCTCCTGGACGCACGGCTGTCTCTAGAAGACCATACGACAGCCATGGCCAGGGGGGCTTTCATCAAGTTTGCTTGATTCGTCAGTTGCGGCCCTTTCTTGATCGGGACTCCCTATGCACGGTGACCCATGCCCTGGTCACTTCTTGCCTCGATTATTGTAATGCAATCTACATGGGGCTCCCCTTGAACCATGCCCAAAGGCTGCAGATGATCCAGAATGCAGCCGTGCGGGGGATTGTGGGGGCCAGAGGCCATGCCCATGTGACCCCCTCCTGCGCAAGCTGCACTGGCTTCCTGTGGCCTTTTGGGTGCACTTCAAGGTATTGGTGATAACCTTTAAAGCGCTCCATGGCATAGGACCATGGGAACGCCTACTACCAGCTAATATCTCCCACAGGCCAGTACGCTCCCACAGAGAAGGCCTCATCAGGGTGCCGTCGGCCAGATAACGTTGGCTGACGACCCCCAGGGTGACAGCTCTGTGGCAGCTCCAGCCCTGTGGAACGAACTTCCTCCGGAAATACAGACCATCACAGATCTCCAGGTCGTTTGTTGGGCTCTAAACACGTTTTTATTTACCCAAGCCGGGTTGTCCTGATCCCTCTTTTATACTTTAATACGGTTTTAAATTTAAAATTTTTTAAATGTAAATTTTTAGTTCGGCCAGTATATTTAATTCTTTTAAATGGTTTTTAATTATTGTATTCAAGTTTAGTGTTTTATTTTTGGCTGTAGACCGCCCTGAGTCCTTCAGGAGTAGGGTGGTATAAACATTTAAATAAAATAAATAAAATAAAAAATAAAAAAAATTGTTTACACTTCCCTTAAAGAAGTAATTATGACTTTTATAGAGAGTCACCTTGGGGAAACCAATCGGAAGCCGTTAAGACAGTAACAGGTGCAGAAGTATGCACTGAGACTAGGGAGGCATGAAAGACTGGCTCTTCTTGACTCCTTGGGGTATAAGAGAGAGACGGAAGGACAAACCCAGACAGACTTGCAAGATTTTGTTACTATTGTATATCTCAGTAAAACATAATTCTAGTCCTCCTATGAATTTAGTAATTGACATAGCTTCTAAACATATATTTTTTATGTTCATGTGACATTTTTTTCTTTAAAGGTGAAGGAAAACCACCTTCTTTGCCACTATGATGCTGCCCAATTAAAAAAAATCACTAAAGTTGAAAAAAACTTGATATGGAGTGAAAAACATGTTACTAAAAAGTAATCGCATTTCTCAGTTGTTGTCTTAAGTAAGTTCCAATTGTATGACCTTTCTTGCCATAGTTTGTTAAGTGAATCACTTCAACTGCTAAGTTAGTAGCACAGTTGTTAAGTGAATCTGGCTTCCCCATTGACTTTGCTTGTTGAAAGACTTCAAACAGTCATACGTGTCAAAAATAGTCATAAATCGCTTTTTGCAATGCCATTATAACTTTGAATGGTCACTAAACAATAAGTCGAGGACTACCTGTACTGAACTGCTACGCTTATTCATCAAGCACATGAACAGTTTAAAAATATTTTAATAGAAAATAATTAGCAGAGGGATGAAATCAAAGAGCCTATTCAAGAACAAATCTATTTACATATAAATATATTACAGTCAGAATGGGAGCATTCAGCATATTATGATAAATTACTTATTTGCATTTCTATCTAAAGCCCTTATTTTAATGGAAGAGAAATTAGAATTGATGGGGTTCAGTTTTTTTATTTTTAAAAAACTCTGGTAAGATTCTATCTCTGAGTTAAGAGAGATATTATGTATTGAGTCAAAATACCCATTGTTTAAAATAATACAGCATTTGTCACAACACCTCTATAATTCTAGCAACAACTCAACTTACTTGACCTGTTTTCAAAAGTTTCGTTGAAGAGATGCATTTCCTAAAATTGTGAATCAGCTTTTGCAGAACCTGATACTAGCTCTGAAACTAAGGGAGACTGAGGGAATCAGTCCAACAGAGACTCAATCTGACAGCTTTCAGTTACTATCATTCAAGTAGTTCAGGATACAATATTATAATTAACACAGAGAAGATAGGCAAATTTTTCTTTTTCAAACTGCTTATCAGGATCTACCTATTGGAAATCTCATACAGCACAAGATCAGATTTGAAATAATGAACATGTCACTAACCAATTCAATTACTAACAGCAAAATACAAGAATCTCACACATGAATTCTATTAACATCCACCTGTATCCTACTTTTCAGAGGGCAGATTAACAATACGACTTTCACAAAATCAGTAGCACAAAGTAATATGTCATTTGATCTATTTTATTATAGAACTGCAATGTGCAACCACTGTATGTTGTTTCCAGTATCACCAAAATGCTTTTTTTTAAAAACAACAGGCACTTGACCTAACTACTGTGATCTTTTATAGGGCTGTTTTTGTCTACAGAGGAAATAAACTTTGATCAACACAACTGTCAGTTTCACATGTCACCTAAAGATGTCAAACATATTTAAAGTCTTTGTGCTAGAAACAGATGTCCAAAAAAATCTGCTTCCATAGTGAAGAAAAATGACAGCCAGGTGGGTCTGCATAAAACATAGAAAGGCGCTCAGACTTTCTAACTTCCTCTGAGGTCGCTGCTAAGAGCAGATTTTTCTTTTTTTAAAGAACTGAAGCATTTCATTTCGGACAACATGAAAGCTCAATTTGTTCTAGGGTTTCCCATTTCTTTAAACTGTATTCCAGTACATAAAAGCCATGATTTTGGTTTGAAAAGAGAAATTCTAGCATGACTATTAATTCAGCAACGCTTTGAGACTTTAAATCAAAATGAATCCTAAATGGTTCTTTATGACCTTAAAGGCATTGAAAATAGCACTTAACCATATTCTCATCAGAAAAAACTTTACCAGTTATAAAATCCAACACAGCAATTATAGCAAATGTACGTTTATTGTAAAAGTGTTCACAGGGCTTCAGTTATTGAGAGAACATGCTTTTTTATATTGAAAAATCCATGAGAAGTGGATTAGGAAAAAAAGAGACAGAAACCTAGAGCATCCACTATCAGAATTATAATTTAAAAGCTAGCCCTCTGTCCTGCTGCACCTATCTAGAAGATGGCATTCTGGCAAGGAAATATCCAAAGCTTTCACCCAAAATATCATGTTGGGACATATGTATCTGCTGTACTATTTCCATGAGCAAACTTCCCAGTTGTTTTTGATCTAACCTGGGACTTTGGTTGGCAGACTTCCTGTGCTGCTACTAATTTTCCTGGGTATTCAGCCTTCAACAAGTAGAAACAGCTAAAGTTGCTCACATCCAAATTACATTTCATCTGGATTATTGTAAGGTGCTCTACATGAGACTGCCCTTGAAGACCCCTTTAGAAGCTATCACTGGTCCAGAAATAAATTATTTTTAAAATGTATATAAAACATAACAATTTATGTTACATTTATATGCTATATAAATTTACATAGGTGCCCATCTCTCAAACCAAATGACTCAGGATAACATACAACTAAGCTAAAAAAACAATAATTCAAAAATAATGACTAAAATCATTAAAAACTATAAAACACAGCTAAAAAAATATGAGCAAAGGGCTATTAACAATAATGGAGCCACCTTACTTGTTTGCTAGTCTGAGAATCCCTGGCGTGATGGTACAATCAGGTCTTGAGAGACTTTTGGAAAGTCAGGAGCAATGGGGTGAGTCTAGCCTTAGAGGAGAGGGTATTCCACAGCATGGGCAATACAGCTGAGAAGATCTACTGCCCAGGGCCCACCAAATGTAGGTCCCTAAATGATGAAAACCACAGTATGCCCTCTCTACTACATTTGGGGCAATGGGAAGATGCAATTGGGGAGACGCAGTCCTTCAGATAACCTTGATCTTCGCCATGTGGGCCTTTAAAGGTCAAAAACAGCACTTTGAATTGGATCTAGGAATAAACTGTTAACCACTACAGTCACAGAGTAGAGGTGTAATGTGTGTTCTATCAGGAATACATAACTGCCTGCCCCATTGCATTTTGCACCAGCTGGAGTTTTCGAATATGCTTCATGGGTAGTACCATGCAGCACACATTACAACAGTCCAACTCGAAGGAGACAAGGGAGGGCATGAGTGAACGTTGAGTAGAGTCCCTTGATATATGAATGGGCGCAATTGGTGCGCAACATTGTGTAAAATCTTTCCTAGCCACAACTACCACCTGCTCCTCAGGCAGGCATAGTGCTCACAAGTTCTGTTTGGAGCAATGCAGTCCCATCTAGCACCAAAGAGGGCATAGTCTCAGAACCAGAGGGGTCCTACAGCCACTCAGTCTTTCAAGAGTTCAACTGAAGCTTGTTGTTCCTTTTTTAGATCCTCATAGCCTCCAAACACTAGGATACAATGTTTGCAGCATTACTTAATTCACCAGGGGTAGAGAAGAACAATTGAGTATCATCGGCATATTGATGATACCTAAGCCCATGGCAATGGAATGAAGCATGCAAGCAATTATGGATGCATCTTGGTGCCTCTATGTGATATTTCTTTTCTATGGGGTGCACAATTTACTAGTAGGCTTCTGGGTACAATTTTTTAATTCTCATCTATAAAACTGTATATGGCTTACAGCAGAATTATTTGTGGTATTGTCCTTCTCCAATTGTCTTTGCCTGTCCTGGAAGGGTGGGCATATTCTAGGTTCTATCAACTAAACAACACCATCCTGTAGGACCCCAAAGTCATGCTTCCTCTGTTGATGTTACCACCATCTGGAATACCATCTTCCCAGAGGCCAGGGAAATTTGTGATCCCAGCTGGTGGACAATGGGTAGCTAGTATTTTTATTTGGTTTTCTTTTACCTTAATTTTCTGTTTCAGTGGGTTTCAACTATATTTTTATGATTTTTAATATTTACACCATCTTGAGTTTTTGGATTTGGCAATGTTTAAAACCAAAATACATGTTGTGCAGAGATCACAAGTATATAAATACTTGGAAACGAACATCTGGCAGCAATGGAAGTAGAAGTGGAAAAAGACAGGACACATGGGATGTAAGCATTAGAAATTCATATAAGAAACCTATCAGGGCAAGGAGATAAAGTTTAGCCTTTCTGACTCATGACAATGTCAAAGGAATGTCTTACCTTTTGCTCTACTGGTATGAATCCTGCCACGAACCCAAACGGTTTCATCAGCTTTCTCCCCTGTCAAATCCTTTATTTGTACCAACATACGATCTGCATATAAAAGATATGGTGACATATATTGAGATTTTATTCATATTTATATAAAAAAATATTTATTGAATCTCTTAGCAAAATTGTGGGTTGGTTTCAGGCTTATACAACCTAATGTGTTGCTGGGAATGGGGCAAAATGACTCTTCTATAGCCCCTGTATTACCCTAAAGATTAGGTGGAGAACATGATGGAATTTGGGAACAGGAAAGAGAAGTAAAAACTGCAGAAAATTGCCACTGTGCATGCACTCTTGTCCAGTTAAATGTCTCTATGAATATTTGAAAATCTCTAATCATGTTCTAATTTTCAGAGGCTTTAACATTTAACAAGAACTTTGAAACTTATTTCAAATGTTGCTATGGGAAAAAAAGTTGAATACTGGAAGAATTAAATATAATTTCCTTTTCAAAAAGTTCTGTGTAAAACATAAAAGATTAAAAATGTATGTTTTCTTATACTGAAAATTCAGAACATTATCTCTAGTCACAAGAGAAAGGAATCTCATGAGTACTTTTAGAAGTGATATAGAAAATTAATTACTTTTATGTAACACATTCAAACATAGCAAAATGTCACATGCATTTGATATTTTGTAAATATTGTTATAGTTCAATGTTAAATTTTTATGTTATCTGTACACCGCCCTGAGTCCTTCCAGAGAAGGACGGTATCTAAATCTAATTAAATAATTAAATAAATAAATAAAGTGAGCATGTGAACTATTTAGATGAGACCCATGGCATAGATTTCTCCTGCCTAAGCTTTCTTTTCTTCTCTAGAAGATTAGGAGTCCTGAAGTATCATGTAATTCCAAAATTCCTATTTATGTTTCTATAAGGGAAATGGCTACAACAAATCCTCAACTTATAAACTCAATTGAGACCAGAATTTCTGTTGTTAAGTAAGACAGCTGTTAATTGAATCATGCCCAATTTTACGATTCTTTTTGTTGGGATTGTTAAATGAATCACCATAGTTATTAAATGAATCAAGTAGTAATTAAGCAAAATCAGCTTCCTTCATTGACTTTGCTTGTCAGAAGCCAGCTGAGAAGGTTGCAAACAGCAATCACATGATCCTGGGATGTGGCAACCGTTGTAAATATGTGCTTGTTGCCAAGTGTCCGAATTTTAATCACAGGAGTGTGAGGGTGTTGTTATGATCATAAGTATGGCAAGTGATCATAAGTGGCATTTTTCAATGATGTTGTAACTTTGAACAGTCACTTAACAAGTGATTGTGAATCAAGAACTACCTATACAGTATGGTAGTGTTGAGATAGCAGAAGTATTTACCTATATGTTGTTGGTTAAATTCTTTGAAAAAAATAAGAAACTAATCTTTAATCCTGACATATTTTGTTTCAATATGTGCCCATCGTTCTTCCAGTTTTTGGCACGTGACAAAACATTTAACTCACATTTGGTATATATCAGAATGTGCCTACAATTCCTTAATCCTTTGAGACTGAAATGAATAACCTTACCTTTTTGCTCAAATTGGCCGCATCAAAGCTAGCAATAATTAATTTGATGTCACGATCAGCGCTATGTTACTTATTGTATTACTGACTACTTCTCTATAAGTTTTACAGAATTTTGAAACTGACCTGGTTTTTCCTGTGACTGTATCATTGGCAATATTCCATACCGTTCTTTTGCATAATCCTGAAAAGAGAAACAAATTATAATAAATTGTCATAATCAGAGTCATGATATATATTACTCTAACTCCTGATGAGTAAACAACACATTCTATATATGAAACTTAGAATTAATCAGCTGATCTCCACACTAGTCTGAGTTTCTGAAATATACAATTAGTAATGGAGTTCAAAATAAATTCACCTCTGAGCACAATGAGATACAGGAATCAATTATCATGTTACACATAGATGTAATCACTTAGTAACATTCAGTCCTATGCACTAAATTACTTTCATCATTTATTATTGGTGATAAGCACAGGAAAATGTGCACCACATATGACTTCATTCTCTTTCAATTTTTGTTTGAACAATGGTATAATTTAAAACTTGAGAACTGAATAATCGCTATACTTCTCTACTGTAATTATAAAAGGATGGGAAACAACAGTTACTAATACTGCTAACAAGTGTAAACTATGTATTCAGCTATAGCTTGTGAGAATGGACTACTTTCTGAGGAGAAACTGGACTACTGCATTCAGTATTCCAACTACTCTGGAGAAAAACTTCAAACCCTGAAACAGAGTTCATTGTTTACTTAGGCTTGTACTTGACAGGAATGCAAATGGGGGTAAAAGAAAGTATTCCCAGAAATAGGACTATGCAAAATATGTCGTATACTATAAGACATAAAAACAGAAAGTGAAACTGAACATAAAATGAACTGAAATTAAGATATTAACATTAAAGTAAACATTTATGTCCTGAACAATGCCAAAGTGATGTGTAGCATGTTTTAACCACATCACGTTCTTGTTGGGAGTTGTTGAAGGGAATATATAATACAGGGATACAATAAAGTTACAGTTTGCAATATGGCTAAAAATAGGCCTCTCAGATTTGACAGCTTATAGGAAAAGGCATTTTTGATTTTCCAAATACATAAATAGAATTGAAATGAACAATCAGAAACAATATATACATCCCTTTATTGAACTATGTCCATTTACACAACTTCCATTTACACAAATAATTTGATCCTTGCAAACCACTGATTACTAAGAACACTTTAAAAAACAGTATCCAATTCTATAAGAGTGTAAGAATTAAAATATTTTTTTAATAAATTCTGCTATAAAATTTGTGATAGCAAAAGAAACCTGAAAACAGCTTAAACAAACTCTTGAACAAGTACTATGTGAACTTGAACATATCATTTACATTGCAACAAAAACGGTGCTCAACAGAATGTGACAAAAATACTTTTAATAAAGCAAGCTGTCCTAAAGATACGCATTTGGAACAGTACATTTTAATTTTATTAGTGGGTACCAAGTAAATTTACTTATAGCTACCAAGGTCTGATATAGACAGAATATGTATTTTCCAGTTCTATACAAATTTCCTATAACAAATCTACGTGACGTTTCAAGGGGAATAAAATTCTACCATTGTAGAATTCTCTCCACATTTAAAGGACAGGACATCAAATCACGGAAAACTTTGCTCATAGAAAAACCATTTCCAGAGACAATTAAGCAGTGGGATAAAGACACAAACCGATTTCCCTTGAATATTACTTGATTTCAATATTCCTTGGTTAGTTTGCACCCATTGCTTCTTATCCTGCCTTCAGGTGTTTTGGAGAGTAGCTTGACTCCCTCTTCTTTGCAGCAGCCCCTGAGATATTGGAAGAGTGCTATCATGTGACCCTCTAGTCCAGAGGTGTCCAACCTGGGTCCCTGTAAGGCTTGTGGACTTCAACTCCCAGAATTCCTCAGCCAGCTCTGC
>JANHFO010008853.1:84649-99386 GCA_032468095.1 Pareas carinatus | reverse complement strand
AGACATCTGGTCTAAACTGGTGTTCACTCAGCCTTGGAAATCTTTAAGACTCAAGGACTTCAACTCCCAGAGTTCCCCAGCGAACATGTTGGCTGGGGAATTCTGGGAGTTGAAGTCCATGTATTTTAAAAGAACCCAGGCGGACAAAGATTGCTCTAGAGATTTGGCTTCATTGATTTTACAAAGAAATTTCTCCCTAAAACCCGTTCCCCCCCTCTGCCTCCCCCCTCAAAGGACTGCCTGATAACATAACTCCATATTTTTTTTTACATTGCAAGGCCTGCACAAAATTTGTTCAATTCTTTATCTCTGGCTATTGGGGAAGAAAACCAAAGCACCTTCCTTTCTATTTTCCAAAACCTGGGGTAACAAAAGTCTTTGTCAGAAAGGGGCACAACATCCCTTCCCTTCCCCAAATTAACCAGACTGGGGGTGTCGAGGGCCCCCAGCCTTACTGCTCACCCTGAAGTTTCTCATTTTTTCCTTCATATTCTAGCTAGGTAATTAATGTTTGCAAGCTGACATTTCCTGCGTGCTGAGAGAATCCACCTCAAAGCTTGATCAGAGGCAGGCAACTTTCCAAAGCAAACTCAAGGTGCTGCCTTTGATCATATGAAGAGAACTGAACAACCGCCTGGCGTTTAGATGCCTTAAAAGGCTGAAGCGCCATCAGTTCTTCCTCCACGGGCTGTGTGTAAGACCGGGAGGCTTAAAAATAGCATGTCTGCAAAGCCAGCAGCCCTCCCCTTTATGGCTCTGTCCTCCCCTTATGGACGACAACTTCCAGGGTCAACCTTGCCTCCCTCAACCCAGCTGGCTAGGAATTCAACAGCCCAACCCACCTGTTTTGAGAAGTTTGCCCCCTCCTCGTAGCTAAATTTAGGTGGCTTTCTCCCTCCCTAAGCCTTGCTGCCGGAGAGTTGCTTGAGAGATCGGCCTCCCCCAAATAGCTAGGCTTTATTTTTCATTCTTTTTCAATCTTGACAACCGCCTCCTGCCTTGCCACCAATTCAGGACCACGGGTGCCTAACGTGCTTCCACGCTAGAACAGGCCAGCTTCAACTACAGTCATTCTCGTGGTCCCGTTCGAACCGTTTCTGAAACAACCCATAAGAGAGAAGATAAACGGCATTCAGACATGCACAAATCTAGCTAGGCGCAGGGAGACGCAGCCTGTCTCTCGTACAGCTTTTAGGGATGAGCTGAGACACGGTCGTTTCAGTGCGGCTGAGGCAATATTTCAATATTTTAAAATACTGGACTCAACGAAGGTCCTGTTTGGGAGTGCATCTCTCCATATCTAGAGACGTGGTTTCTAAAACAGGAGACCCCAGATTAAATCTACTTTCATAGATGGGATTCTTTGGGCTCTTTGAGTTTAGTTGTTGTTTTCTTGCAGATGTTTCATTATTACCAAACTAGATAGTATCATCAGCACACTGATGATGTTACATAGTTGGGTAATGAGATGTTGGCAAAAAAACCCAACCAAGCTCAGAGAACACCAAGAACCTCACAGTTCAACTCTGAGCTACAAATATTCTCTTCTATTGGGACTTTCATAGATATCCGTGGGGTGAAGGATGGGGCTAAGCACCTGTAACTTAGTACATTTGTCAATGTCTTGATGCAAGCACATAAAGGCGGAGTCTGCAACGTGATGTCAACAAGTGTGCGCCATGATTTTATCCATCTTGGTTAAAGATACAAAGCCAGGCAAATCCTCACACCATCTCTGTCTTTTGATTTAAACTCACTGCTGCCCCAAAATGCACATAAACTGCAGAGAGAAACATGGCTAGGACTTTAAAAAAAACTACACAAATTAAAAGAGCCCTTATTATATGATGGAATAAAGAACTTGCTTGTAGTGGGGGATCATAACCAATTTATCCTGCTTCAAATGCCATAAGTGTCCTTATTAGTAAGACTTTTAATAAGGTAAAGGTTCCCCCCGCACATATGTGGTAGTCATGTCTGACTCTAGGGGGCGGTGCTCATCTCTGTTTCTAAGCCATAGAGCCAGCGTTGGCCAAAGACACCCCTGTGGTCACGTGACCGGCATGACCGAATGCCTCAGGTGCACGGAGCGCTGTTACCTCCCCACCGAAGTGGTCCCTATTTTTCTACTTGCGTTTTTACATGCTTTCGAACATCTAAGTTGGGCGGAAGCTGGCGCGAGTCACGGGAGCTCACTCCGTTACGCAGCACTAGCGATTCGAACTGTCAAACTGCCGACCTTCCGATTGACAAGTTCCACGTCTTAGCCGCTGAGCCACCACGCCACCTTAACCAGAAGGAGCGTGGTCATCTGATCACAGATGGCCTAATGCAGCTCGCTGAGGAATTCTGGAAGTCGACGTTCACACATCTTCAAGGGGCCACATTTGAGAAACATGACCTAATGGATTCTACACTGAGCAGTAAGTTGGATCAGAAGACATCTATGGTCCCTTCCCACTCCAGAATTTGAGAATTTCCCTGGACAATCTCAGAGCAGCAAACCAAGTCTCAATAATGCAACCGAAGAGCTTGTCCCGTCTTACCTTGGCACTGCGTCTCCTTCATGGCTGGTTCGTATCCAGCTGCACAGGTACAAGCTCCCACTGGTACCATCCACTCTCCATCCCCGTTGCAGTAGAGCTTTAAGGGCACCGATACTTCCACAGCGTTGGAGATGCAGGTTCCCGGAGCGATCACCAAGGAGGTCGGTTCTGCTCCTGTCAAAGTTTCTGGGAAGACAGCAAAGCCCGCAATAGTGCTGGAGCATTTTTTGTAAAAAGTGCGGACGGAGATGAGGGACATGCAAGCCCCCAGGTCTTGGAAGGCCAGGTAGAAACCGTTCTTGGAAAGGGGTCCGAAGCTGCGCACCTTGGTGTTCATCCGGCCGGACTCCAGCTTCGAGAAGCTCTCGTCCGGGGCAATTGTATCCACTTTGATGTAAGGGTTTTCCATCCAGAAAGGGCTGGAAGCAGAGGCCGAGTCGGTATCGGATTCGTAATAAAAAAGATTGAAGGTCTCTTTGCAAGATCCAGGGATGTTAGGGATGCTGTTGCAGTCCCTCACAGTAAACTTCAGTTCGACGTAAACCCGCTGGATGTCATGGCGCTGAATGAACTGGGTGCGCAGCCAGTTGTTTTGGTTGGCATCTCGGACGTTGCACACCTGATACGTCCGAATGGGGTTCATGGCCTCATCGTAACCGCTGACTTCTTCCCACTGTACAAAATGAAAACAGCATTGCGGGGGTTAACAACCCAAACAGGAGAGATTCTAGGACAGTGATGTCAAACCTATGGTGGGCCACACTGGCCATGCAGGGCCCTGTCTGTTGATACGCGAGCCAAGTCGCTCCAGCATCACCCCAGAGCTAAGCATACTCAGAAAAGAGTAGCGGCACCAGGCGATGACATCACAGGGCGGTGGGCATGCTCAGAAAGTAGTAGGGGCGCTGGGCAATGACATCGGGAGCTATGGCTCATTAGCCGCGACTTGTCCGGACACTCGGTCTCTAAAAATTCACCATCACCGGTCTAGGGAAAAGGGATGGAGTGGGGGCTATTAAGGAAGGCCAGTCTTCAGGAAGGCCGTCGAGTTCCTTTTCCAAATGCAAACTATTTTTAAAAAACGTATTCTTTTAAAATTGCTTTTACAAGCACTGTAGGAAAAGAAAAAAAGAGGAAATGAACCAAAACCCAAGATAATTACAGGTAGTTCTCAACTTGCAATCATTCACTTTGTGACGGTTCAAAGTTACAACCACCCTGGAAAAAGCGACTTATTGTTTCGCATCTATTTATCGTTTTCGTAAGAATACAACACAAAACAATAAACCAAAACAAACAAAAGCAAAAAAACCTAACACTCAATTCGAACAACTACAAAAAAGTAAAAATAGTGTATAAAAACGTAGCAAACATTTAACAAGAACTATTGACATTCAACATATAGAGGAAAAGAGTCTTCTGACCAGTTTCACACTTACGACCGTCGCAGCATCCCCAGGGTCACCTGATCCAAATTTGGATGCTTGGCGACTGGTATGTATTTATGACGGTTGCTGTGTCCCTGGGGGGGGGGTCACATGACCCCCTTTTGCGACCTTCTGACAAACAAAGCCAATGAGGAAACCAGATTCGTTTAACAACCATATGACTAACTGAACATCTGCTGTGATTCACTTAACAACCATGGCAAGAAAGGTCATAAAACAAGGCAAAATTAACTTAAGAACGGTCCTGCTTAGCAATGTACATTTGGGGCTCAATTGTCATCGTAAGTCAAGGACTGCCTATAGAATACAAATACATATTTTATCAAAGAGAAAAAGGAAATGCTTAAAAAGTGCTGTAAAAATAGAGGGGGGAATAGAAGAGAAAGGGAAAAAAAGAAGAGTATCAGACTTAACAGTTTCAATTCTTTACCTAACTAGTGTAAATATTATTCGAGCGCGTATACATTTCTTTCTAGAACACTTATATAACCATCCGTCTTTTTTAAAAATGTGCTGTATTTTGTATAAACGAGTCCCACATTTCATTAGACTTGTCTACACAAAGCCGACGTCAATAGACCATCCGCTCGTAGGCGGCAAGTCAGGTCTGCGACCTGTTGAGTGAAGGGAAATAGACATTTATTTTATTCCATTCCCAATGAAAACTACTATTTGGAAATGTTAGGTGTGATGATGGAAGCGGTAATTGGCTACTCTGCAGGCAAATCCTTCAGCTTATACAAATCAGATATACTGGGAGTCTTTCTATCGTTTCTCTTCCTTTGCACAGCTCAGAGGTCTCCAACCTTGGTCCCTTTAAGGCTGGAGACCTCTGCTCTAGCTGTCATTGTTGATTCTTAGTATGGATTACCGGCAGTCCTCGACTTACGACCACAATTGAGCCTAGAAATTTATGTCGCTAAATGATTCGTTTGTGAAGTGACATTTGCCCCATTTTGTGACATTTTCTGCCACGGGCTGTAAGTTGATCTTTGCAGTTGTTCGGTTAGCAGCCCGTCCGCTAAGTGAATCGGGCTTCCTCACTGACTTATCAGAAACCACACACTCCAATGGTGCCCACGGTCAGACGGCTGCGTTCCTGGTAGACACCACCCAATCAGGGTCAATCAACTTCAGGAAGGACCTCGCAGTGTTCCTAACTCAGGCGTGGGAGGGGAAAAACAACAACAAAACCCTTCATCTATCAACTCTGATTTCCCCAAAGCACCAACAGAATTGCAAAGTCACGTGCATTCTGAAGTGTCGCTTGCCTTGTCAAAGGAAAGCCTAAAAAAAAAACCTTTGCAAGTCAAGGCGCAGAAGGAAAATTGGAAGAAATACCTTCTTCAGCCGCTAACTGCCTCTAAACGCAAAAAACCGCGGTCAGGAAGACGATAAAGGCGTTAATGAATAACACGATCCAATAATATGAATAAGCGAGCGGGGCTGAGAATGCTGAGGGCAATGCTCACTTCCCAACAATCAAGGAGCAAATGACCTCTCTGGAACACATTAGCATGTAAATGTTCTGAAACCCTGGCGATAGAAACTTTGTGGGGGGGAGATGCAGAGTTTGCATTCAAAGTTAGGTTTTCACATAACAGAATAAATTAAGAATAACAGAGGATTAACAAAGGATAATGCTGGCTGAGGAATTCTGGGAGTTGAAGTCCATGCGCCTTTAAAGGGACCCAGATTGGAGACCTCTGTTTTAGAGACTTAGTGCCCGGGTGAGTCGCGTCTAAAGAGTTGCGGCTTGTGACATCATCGCATGCTCAGCTCTGGGGCAGTGTTGGGGCGACTTGGCTCGCGTGCCCATTGCGGCACACGGGTCATAGTTTCGCCATCCCTGGCCTATACTATTTCAGACCAATGGCGGTCCAATCTTTTCTTAAAAACCTCTCCGTGTTGGGAGATTTTTGAAATGGTGTTTGGGAATTTGGAACGGCGGTCATTCCAGAAAAAAAAGAAGAGAGGAAAGATTCTCTTCTACTCTAGCCATTCCTGCCATTAAGCTTCCTGGTTTCCTTGATTAAATAGTTTCGATTAAGAATCGGAAGGAATGGGCAGGCAAGTCCGCAGAAAAATGAGCGGCGGTCTCTGTAAAATTGTTGGCGGACTTAGTCCCACTGATAGGTTCTCCAGCAAAACTTCATTCTCCATAAAATTAAAGACTAAACTAATCAAGCAACGGCATTTCAAGGAGAAATTTCCTGACAGGGAGAATGATGAATCGGTTGGTGGAAAGCATTCCAGAAGTGATGAATGCTCCAGCATGGGAGGTTTTCAAGAAAAGATTGGACAACAATTTGACTGGGGTGGTATAAGGACCCCTGTCTTGAGCAGGGGGTTGGACTAGAAGACCTCCAAGGTCCCTTACTATTCTGTTCTGATTGTAGCCCAACACGAAGGAGATGTTGGCTGTTCCAAACCAGCCCAGACAGGTCATCTTCAACTTACAATCATTTGCTTATTTATTTATTTTATTTTATTGGATTTTTATACCGCCCTTCTCCTCACGGACGTAGTGGCCGTTCAAAGTTCCAGCAACACTGAAAACAGGTTCTTGCGACCATTCCTCACACTTACAACCGTCACAGCCTCCTCAGTCACGTGATAAAAAATTCAGACCCTTGGCAACTGGCAGCAATTTAGGGCGGCTGCAGCCTCCCAAGGATCGTGGCATCGCTGTTTCTGGCCTTCCCAGCTAGCTTCCGACCAACAAAGTCAATGTGGGGGAGGGGAGCTGGATTCACTTCACGACTGCACGATTCAGTTAACAACGGCAGCGATTCACTTACTAACTGTGGCAAAAAAAAAAAGTCAGACACAGAGTTGCCACTTTGCTTAGCCACGGAGATTTTGCTCTCCACATTCTGGTCATAAGTCAAGGATGACCTGTTATTTTGTGTGTACTGATGTGATTGGCATCTCTTCTTTATTTCATGCAACTCGAGGTGGTGTACATAATGTTCCCTCCTTGCGACGACGTGTGAGAAAGACCTTGGGAAACAGGGCAAAACGCTGCCTAGGGAAGCATCAGGCAAGAGACGGCATCATCGCCCTCAGATGGACCGTGGGTGGAACAAGAAGCTCAGAAGGGACCCCTCCTAGGGCCAGGTCACACTTACTGGCAGTCGACTGTTAACAGAAGTAGAATGCAGGACTGCACTCTAACCACTGCACCACTACAGCCCAGACAACCCTTCTCCGCCCCGCCACGGGCCTTCCGGCAGCCTCCCCTGGCTTCTGGGGCCCGCTGTGAGCTATGCTCCTCTCCAACCTAGCTCCTCTCCTCTCTCACCTTTGCCACAGACTCTGTGCCGCATTTGAGTCACCCACCTTACCACAGCCGGGGGGGGAGGAAACACTCCCATTGGGCTGCTGGGCAGAGGGGCGGGTGATGTCAGAAATGTCCTCAGGTAGACATAGAGAAGGGGAGGGGAGCCCGATTCCCTCTGACTTTCTAGTAAAGGGATCTGTGCTGAGGCGACGGTGCACATGCCCACAGAGAGGGCTTTGAGTGCCGCCCCTGGCACCTGTGCCACAGGTTCGCCACCACTGCACTAGGATAAGATTAGATGACTGCACATCACAAGTCTGACTTGGCACCACTTTTTTTAAAGAAATGTTTTCAACGTGCCTAGTTTTAATGTTTTGATATGGCTTTGTATGCTGCTTTAATTTTGGACTAGGAGCCACCCAGAGTTGATTATAAAATGGACCGCTACTTAAACATTTTAAATAAGCAAATTAATAAAAGTTTTGATAAAGGAAAATATCTGTAGCTCAGGGTTGAAATGAGGGGTCCTCGGTGCTCTCTAAACGTGGTGGTTTTCTTGCAGACGTTTCATTACCCAAAATAAGTAACATCCTCAGCTTTTTATGGACAGCAAAGAAGTTTTACAAGCTGACAAAGAAAGGAAGGGAGTCTCGGAGGGCCATTTCTAGCTTATTAGCTTTCATCAGCGAGGGATATCCTTGAATGGGATTCGAACCTGGGCTGGGTGACATGTTAGGCTAATATCTTAGCCCCTGAGCCACAGGTTCTCCCTCTCTTTGTTAGCCTGCATCAGGGAATCTAGCAAGCTTTTTTTATGAGGCAAGACACCTGGTTTATTTCTGAGTACAGAAGGGAGTTGCACGGATGATGTTACCTAGTTGGGTAATAAAACGTCTGCAGGAAAGCCACCAAGCTCAGAGACCCCCAAGGACCCCTCAAGAAGAAGTTTATTGGGCTATAAAAATGGTACAGTCAGACTTGCAAGATTCTGTTAATGCAGGTCTACAATAAAGTAGAATTAGCTTATCTGGTTGTGTTTCCTGTCTGCTCTACCTGGTAAGGCTGTCACGCCACCTGTTTTCATAATTTATAATAACATTCTTGCGTGGCAGGTTGGGCCGAGAGAGAGGAACTGGTCCGAAGTCACCTAGCCAGCTTCTGAGCCGAAGGCAGAACTGATGGATTCTTGGTCTACAGCCCAGTGCCTTTAACCACTACACCAAACTACTTCTCAACCTAACACTAATTCTGTATCCTCTCATTAAAGGCCAAAATACGAGGGCAACTCGGGAAAAAAACCTTCAGTTTCATTACCATTACAGACACTCTTTTATTACACACGTTAGAAAACTACAACATTACATGAATTTTTGACATCATCGCCGTTCCAATGGGGGGAGTTGTTAGAACATCTTACAAGGTTTGAAATTCCTTCTGCAAAGAAATCTCCCTCCTGGGAATGAAGCCGCCCTGGAACAGCATCGTGAAGTACATGTTCATCGTCGAACCTTTGTGACACAAGCGTCAGGGCATGCTGACTTCTGGTGTGGTGTTGGTTCACAATAATGCTCATCGGCACAGCGCTAGATGCACCCAAGAACTTTTGGAGCGGTTCCAACATTGGGATGTTTTTGATCATCCCCTCCGATAGCCCAGAATTGACGTCAAGGAAGACCCACCTCTTCTGGCTTCATTCCCAGGAGGGAGATTTCTTTGCAGGAGGAATTTCAAACCTTGTAAGACGTTATGACAAGCACCTCCATTGGAATGGCAATGATGTCGAAAAGTCATGGAATGTTGTAGTTTTCTAATGCGGATAATAAAAGTTCTTTACTACGAGTGTCTGTCATGGATAACCAAATGGAGGTTTTCCCCCCCTCTGAATGGAACTCGTAATGCCATCACAGTGCCTCATTTCCATATGCATAAGGCAGTCAACATTTTTGCCCTACCCCACGTGAAATGGCCTTTAAAAAAAACAAAGTAACCCTCCAAATTACTGGAATGATTACCCATTAAGCTGTTTCTGATGTTGGCTTCCCCTCAACCATGCAAGTTTTTCCGTGCTTAGATTTGCAGTTTTTATCGGTTCCAAGATTGCAAGCCTCACAGGTAGATTTCCCCACACTGCCATGCAGGGCTGGAAAGAGACTTTAAAGCAGCAGAGGAACCCCGACAGATTAAGAAGATGAGGGGGGGGGAAGGAAGAGAGAAAGAAGGGAAAAGGAAGGGGAGGAATATATTTTCCCATTCAGATGAGGTTCACCATCCTTTTCAATTTTCCTTCCCAGAAAACAGCACGTCTTACCCCGGTCTCTGGATGAGCTGTCCACGCCAATTCGGACGTCACCCACTTAGTGTCCATCAACGTTTCTGAAAAGGGGAAAGAGAGAAAACACAATCAATTAATCCACCAGATCTGGAGGGTACAACTAGTCCTCCACTTACGACCCCAATTAAATCCAAGGTTTCCACAGCCAAACCAAACATTTAAGTTTAAACATTTAGCCCACTTTTACAACCGTTCTTGCCATCATTGTTAATAGAATCACTGCCATTGCTAAGTGAGTACCGCAGTTGATAAGTGAACGGGCTTCCCCCGCTGACTTTGCTTACCAGGAGGTGTTAAGAGGGGATCACATGATCCTAGGGTACTGCAACCATCATAAATACCTCCCAGTTGCCAAGTGTCTGAATTTTGATCATGTGAAAAATTGGAGCGGTGGGTGGAAGGGTTGCGAGTGTGAAAAACAGTCGTAAATCACTTTCTTCAGTGCCATGGTCACTAGGCAAACCGTTGTAAATCAGTGGCCCCCAACCTTTCGGGCACCAGGGACCACTTCCACGGAGAAAGGCTTTTCCGCGGACCGGAGGAGGCGTGGCTTTGCATGCCGCCTGCATCCCGCCAACGGGGCTTGGCTCGTTTGGGCGGCCCGGTTGCTGGCATGCCATGGACCGGTAATGGTCCACGGACCGGGGGTTAGGGGACCCCTGTTTTAAGTTGAGGGCCACCTGCCCCCTTCCCAATGCTCTCCCTCGCTTAACCAAAACATCCAGAAAGGGCCCTACTTCTCTCTCTCTCTCCCCTCTCCGCCCACATTTTTGAGTGTGTGGGCGTGCACTCTGGGTGAAAAAAAAACCCCGTCCCCGTTCCCACGACTAGGGTGGTGCAGCCGGTTTATCCGGCAAGGAAGAGTAGGCTGCTCTTCTGCCATTCCCCTTTTTGGCACCCTTCCCTCCGATGTGTTTTGAATAAGAGGAGAGGAGGAGAATCTGGCCGTCTGGCTGACATTCCGACAGCGGATGATTTAGTCGCCAAACCTCCCTGTCAACATTCCCCAAAGAGACTCCTGTTCCAACCCCAGATTGGGGTGAAGAGAGGAAGGGTGGACCGGGACTCTTCGGGAACACACTAAATCACCGAGATGGGAAGCGGCGGAGACTGGGATTAGCTAAGCCTGACCCGAAGCAGCTGCAAGAGGCTGTTTGACAGCCTGCTGGAGGAATCTGCAGCAGAGAAAGGGCAGAGAATAGGGCCCAGGAGGGATGGGCATTTGACACTGTGATGGGTGAGGGTGGAGGACGGCGGTGGCAGAAGGAAAGCAGAATAACAGAGCGGGGAGGGACCTTCTCGTCCAACCCCCCCCCCCGTTCAAGCGGGAGACCCCCAGGCCATTCCAGACAAATGACGTCCCAGTCTCTTTTTGAAGGCCTTTAACATAATAACAAAGCTGGAAGGATTTTGGAGGTCTTCTAGTCCAACCCCCTCTGTTCATGCGGGAGACCCTAGACCATTTCAAACAAAATGGCTGTCTCATCTCTTCTTAAACACCTCCAGTGTTGGGAGCATCCACAACTTCTGGAGACCAGTCGTTCCACTGGTTAATTGTTCCAACTGTCAGGAAATTTCTCCTTAGTTCAAGGTTGGATTTATTTATTTATTTATTTTCACATTTCTATACCGCCCTTCTCCAACAGGACCCAGGGCGGTGAACAGCCTGGTAAAATACATAAATCATAAAAGTTAAAACAAATGTAAAAAATATTAAATCAGGTGGTCATAATTATTGAGCGGAGTCCTGTTGTCAAAGGTACAAGAGAGAAAACAACTTAAAGCAGGTTTGTCAACCTTGGCAACGTTTAAGACTTGTGGACTTCAACTCCCAGAATTCCACATGCTGGCTGCGGGATTCTGGGAGTTGAAGTCGACAAGTCTTAAAAGTCGCCAAAGTTGGGAAACCCTGGTTTAAAGAGCTACGGCAGGAGAGGGAAAACTGATGACAGACCTGGTGCCCTTTTTTGCCCTCCGGCATCCCCTCCCCCTCAAAAAAACCCCCACTTAACAAGACCAGCACTTCCTAATCCCATTGCAACAGGCCTGAGACACACAAAAATGTGCAGGCCCAAGGCCAAACGTGGCCTTGGAGAGCTGTGCTGAAGGAAACTCTCCTAAAAAACAGGAACGGCGACGACCCCAAACAAGATGGAATTGAAATGCAACTAGTGTGATCCTCCTTGTGCATGGAACAATTTGCCCAGTGAGGTTGCACCGTTTGGGAGTCCTGGTTGTGAAAAATTAATTAGGGTCAGATCTGGTTAGTTCCTGCAGGGGAGGCCAGCAGAAAATGTGGATTCAATTGGTGTGTGTGTATGTTTAAAGCCTTGGAAGAAAGCAGTGCCAAAGCATTTGTTATTTTGCTAAGGAAACAAAGTAGATATCCCATGAGGCGGACAGTTGAGGTTATTGGGGGGGGAGTTCATTTTATTGAGGGGCTTGGTCTCCCCAAAGAGGCAGAACTGTATCAAAAATGGATTGGGAAAAGCACGTCCTTTGGAAACAGCTAAACGTTCCCTTGGTTTAAAAAGAGAGATAATTCAGAATGTTAAGCTTGGCGGCCACCTCCATTACAGCCAGAAAGCATGGAGATGAATAAAAAAATATTTGGGTTTCTCAGCTGCAGCTTCTTTGAAAGAGAAGGAAAAGGAGGCAGACTCAGCATAATAAATATTATAGTCCAAGTTTGGTCACAGAAGCACCCCTTGATAATTACAAAGCACAGGCCATAATTTGCAGGAAACTCGCTTCTGAAGCTTAGTTAGCAGAGTGATTAATCCAGCCAGGAACATGTCATCCGAAACCAATCCAATCCTTCTGCAGAAACATCATACAATTCCTCTTATGAGAGCGTCTGCCCATCTTCTACACAAGATAAAGGCTAGTTTTAGGGGATCAAGTCAAGTCCAGCAGTTTGTTTCTCAGAGTGGCTAACCAGAAGGTTGTGAGGACTCACAAACAAGAAACAAGGACTCCACTTCTCCCACTGGAGCCTTCAAGGCTAATAACCCCCCAACCGACGTGTCCTCTGTTCATAGTTCCAATTCTACTACTAGCACTGATGATGTTACCTAGCTTGGGTAATGAAACGTCTGCAAGGAAATTGCCAAACTCAGAGAGAGCACCAAGGACCCCTCAAAGATCCAATTCCCTTTTCAAGATGTCCAAGTTAGCGGCCCTCATTGTGCCTTCCTTAATGAACCCCACACGTTTGTGACGAGATGTAGGATACCTGAAAGTACTTTTCCGACTGTGCTTTAGGTGCCTGTCTACCAAAATAGCAATTCTGTGGATTAATGAACCCTGAATGTAGCTCGCATTTGGCGATCAGTACTCAGTCATGCCGATAAGAGTATAGGTTACTTTGAATTATTTGAACTTCTTTTTCAGGATTGGAGAAAATCCACCTTGGTCTGTACTGTTTATAAAGAATCCTGGTTCCTTTCTAACCTGTGAGCTTGGTTGTTTTCTTGCAGATGTTTCATCTCCCAACTTGGTAACATTATCAGTGCTGTCAGAAAGCAAATCAACTTCAGAGAGCACTAAGAATCCCACAGTTCAAGCCTGAACTACAAATATTCTCTTTTATTAAAATCTTGGTTTATATGGGGAATACACCCCCTCTCTTGCTTTATCCCATAAGAAGTCGTCATCACGAAATGAACCTTCTCCCTGGACACCAAACATCTCTGGAGCAATTTCTCTGTCCTTGTACAAGAGAGAGGAAGCGAGGAGTGCATAAAGTCCTTCGGATGTGTAAAGTGGTTTGTACAGTGGGAAGACTCTATGGCTGCAAGCTTTTCCAGAAACAGAATTTTCCAGAGAAATCAGTCACTACAACAATAAAGCTCCTTCAAAAATTAAGGGATGGAGGAAATCCATCTTTTAGACAATTATAACTAGTAAATGTGGAGAGGAGACCCTCAAGTATACAGTATATGTGGTGAAATGAAGAGTTGTTCAAGAACACTCTTTACTGCAACAATTCTCATTTGTCACAAAAAATGTAGTCCAAAAGACGGTTCAAAGTCAAGATTTCAGCTTTCCTTTAAGAACTCTACAGCAACCAAAATGGGTCAGGTTTATTTATTTGATTTGTATGCCCCCTTTTGGAGAGCACCAACAGCATTTTCCCCCTTTCATGGTTCCCCACAAGAATACATTAAGCAAAGTCACCGAGGGATCTTCTGTGCTCCTGGGAACCACAGCCAGTCCTTGACCTACGACCACAATTGAGCCCCAAGTATATGTCGCTAAAGGAGACAGTGAATTTTGCTTCATTTTACAACCTTTCTTGCCACAGTTAAAGGAACCATTTCCCAAAGAAAACATCGTCGAATAAAGATGAGATGCCACAAAAAGCTATAATGACGCATCTTAACAATCCAACATTGTCCACCTCAGATACAGAAGCCACAAACCGCACATCACATACCTCCAGCCCTTTTCACACTCAATCACGCTTCAAAATTATGTCGGCAAATTGAGAAGGCACACCAGCAAAAATGTCCTGCCCATTTTCTGCAGCGCATTGAATAAAGTCGTGCTATGTGTGTGTTAAGTTGTCAATTGCCTTAGCAAACTTTTGAAAGGAAAATTAAATCCAAAATTCAATCAAGCCTAAGATCCCAACACTATCCCCTCTGGAGAAACTGCCATATGAATTCTGCCCCTTACAGGTCTTGATGGCAGTTTGTATGTGTTGAGCTGATGTAAGGATCAATTCTGCCACGGTTATGGATTTTTACTTGTTTCACATTGATTATGGGTGATTTTTATATTAGTTTTTAACTCGTTCTTACTGGACTGTTTTTTTTATTTATTGTAAACTGCTCAGGATCGCTTAGATGAGTGACCTTGCAAATCAAAATACCGTGTTCCCCCGGAAAAAAGACATCCTCCGAAAATAAGACCTACTTACATTTTTGCCTCTCGGAGGAATATAAGGCATCTCCTGAAAATAAGACCTCCCCAAAAATATTATTTTCGGGGGATGCCTTATTTTCCAGGAGACACGGTAGATCGCCCAGCCTCGCCCCCAAATAACACACCCCCCCCGGGCAGCTCCTTACCTGATTGAGCAGGGTGCAGAGAAATGGGGTGGGCTGAAAACCGCAGCGCTCCG
>JANHFO010008852.1:21610-33435 GCA_032468095.1 Pareas carinatus | reverse complement strand
CCGCAGGGTGCCGGGAACGCTCCAGTTCGGCCTGCAGGCCAGTCTCCAGATCTTGGATCGCCCCGCGGAAGGCCTCTGGGCGCCCTGCGTCTTATGGTCTGATGTGCCTTATGGTGCGAAAAATACGGTACCTTTACAGACAGCTTTTCTGGAATCGTATACCAACGACAAATCATTTTATAAAAAATCTCTTTTAGGTTATATCAATGTGAATTTCAGTCCTTTTAATCACATATTTTCCCACTGTTCCACCAGTATATTCTTTCCAAAGTTCATAGCTCATTTTATCACATCGTTTTTGACCTGTTGTTCTTCAATTTTAAGTTTAAATAAAAGTTTATACATTTTAGCAATTGCGTATTCATCATTTGTATATACTGCAGTTTTGTCTTCTGCTGCTCAGTTCCATATGTCTTCTCATCTACGTTAAATCTTTCTGTCAACTGCATACAAAAACCATTGAAAACTAAATCCATCTTCAGTCAATTGCTCTTTTGGTTTCATCTTATATTTTCCATGCTGCTGTTTTAACAACTCTCTGTAAGGTAACCATTTCTCTTTATCTGCTGTTTCTTTCCTACAAAATACTCCTTGTGCTGAGACTCATAAAGACATTTTTAGGCAGAGCCTGAGCTTATATCTCTTCCATATTGTAAATATTGCACTTCTAATGTAATGGTTCTTCAGCCCAGTATTAACCTTAACTTTATCACACCATAGAAAACCATGCCCTCTGGGGGTTCCATTCTATTCTTGAAGAAGTTCATCAGAATATTGTGTGGAGAAATATTGAAAAGAAAGCAGCAATAATATCTTAAACTATAAACTGTTTTTCTGCGTAGAAATGTGGGTGTCTGGGATAAACATCTATTTAAAATATATATAAAAACCACTATTTTGTAAAAAAGAAAGGATCAATTTGATTTTCTATCAAAGGAAAAAAAAGAGACCTTCACAAAAAGGAATGCCATTCTAAATATTCATGTTCAAAAGCATGAAATTATATATAAGCACAGCAGAAAGGAAAACCGAATGGAAATGAATCTAGGCCCCTCAATCAATATTTGTCCCTGTACATATTTTTCATGGTTCAGTCGGTTTTGCTTTCTGCTCTTCAACATTCAGGCATGCTTTAGTATTAAAAAGAGGTGAATGAGTCTATGAAAAATCTTAATCCCATTGTGAATTAAAATAAACATTCCCTTCCAAATGGGTATTTTTTCAGTGAATTTAAAACAGAAATGATATCAAAGAGTGCAGGGCTGATCTTGAAGTAGAGCCAATGCCGAGTGCAGAAATGCTCTTAAAAATTCTTAAAATGGTATTCAATCCAACTTGTCTAAGATGGGCTATAGTAGCTAATGATATGTTTGACAGGTTAATTTGAAACTGTATCTACCAAAAAGCTTTGGGTTTCTCTATCAGATTAGGGGGAGAAATTCCAGATCAGTAACTCATGTGTTAGGCAGGTACATCCCTGGGTAAGCTATTTTGATAAGATTCTGGCAATTAACTCCAATATTGAAATATTTATCTTTTGAGTTTTCTGGAATGGAAAGTTTTTTGGAAGTTGTCAATGAAGCAATGATCCCTGAACATTGTTTGCAAATATGCACTGATTATCATAGGAGGCTTGACATCTTTGGCTGTTTATCTTCCTTTATCAATGTTAAATATGAAAAAGTATCTTTTGGAGTTGGAGAAAGTTCATGTTATCAGGAGAGACAGAAGCCTTTCCCTTGTAACTGGTAATGTCACCCACTTATCATAATGGTCATTTTCATGCTTTCCTTCTTGCTTTGGCCAATGCACCTTCCGTCAGCCATTAGGAGAAATGCCAAATTCCAAGGGGAATGCAATGCTTTGCCCCATGGTAAGAAGGAATGGGGGGAACAAATGCGTTCCTCTTTAGAGCAAAGGAAGGGGAGAATTCAAGAGTCAGGAAGAACAAAGCAGGTATTCCCACCATTGTACAGCTGCAAAAGAATTCAGAATTCAGAATTCAGAATTCAGAATTCAGAATTCAGAATTCAGAATTCAAAATTCAAAATTCAAAATTCAAAATTCAGAATTCAGAATTCAGAATTCAGAATCCAGAATCCAGAATCCAGAATCCAGAATCCAGAATCCAGAATCAGAATTTATTGGCCAAGTGTGTCTGGACACACAAGGAATTTGTCTCTGGTGTTCCTAGGAACTATCATATAATTTGCAAAGATTAAACAGTTTAGCTTTCCAAGATGGAATAAACTTCAAAACATAAAGCAGCAGTAATCTCAGATCACGATATCTGCATTTTTGTAGCTCAGATTTGATAGCTTTTGCTAAGAACCAGCATCTACCAACATCCCTTCAACATTTCTCTCTTTATATTGTAAATCAACAGGCGAAACCAATTTTCCTTTTTCTTAATCGAAACAAATAAAATGTCTTGCAAAGTGGATTAAAAATGTAAGAAACAGTTAAAACAGATAGCTGTCAAGATTATAACTTGTTTTCAAGTGTAGTGATCAAATAAAGTTATAAATAAAAAAACACATTAAACTTGCATTTTACCTGTAATTTTGAACTCTTTGAGCTGAAGGAACATTCAAATGCTTTCACAGGGCTTTTTTTTGATTGAAAGAATTTGTAATTGGATTTTCAAATGTGCTGCTTTCATCTTCGGCAGTTCAATACACACTTGGATAATAACACAGCTATGTCATTAGAAAGAAATCCATTTACAGGTTTAGGCATAAAATGAGATATAGAAGGAGACAATAAATGCTTTCTAACATAATATGACTTATTTTTCATTGTAGTCCATGCTTGCATTATGAGTACGTAATTTCAGAAATGCATTACCAATCCCATTCACTTCATCAGTCGCTCCTGTCTGTGAGCTTCTTTGCTACCGAAATTCTTTTCACTATCTTATGAATATCTGTGAAACTTTATATAACTTTAAGGTCAATTGACCCTTGATGTAAAAGTTAAGACACTCTCCCATTGTCTAGAAATCTAATTTTTATTCCACTGATGCTTTGTACAATTTTGGTACAGATTATAGACAGTGGAAATTTTCAATAGCCAAAAACAAAGCAAAAAAAACCAAAACTAAGATGCTACCCCCCAAAAAAAGTGCTGGAGGAAAAATCTGAACACATAGAAATGGTCATCATCTTCAAAACTTCCTAATTGTAATGTAATGTTGGCTATTTTCATTTTTTAACCGTGTTCATTCTGCTTTGAAGTCTCCTGTCTGGTGCCTGTAAGAATTTAGATATATGTATTGACCATTTACTGCAAAGGGAGCGATTGTAGAATTGGAGATAATCTAAAAAGACTATTAAGGCATACTCTTTTTACTGTAGCAGTTGGCCATGGGTCCATCTTTTTATTAATATGTGCTCTACTCACATGTTTGAAGATTTCCTTTATTTTATTTATTTAATTAGATTTATATACCGCCCTTCTTCCGAAGGACTCAGGGCGGTGTACAGATAACATGAAAAATTTAACATTGAACTTTAACAATATTTACAAAATATGGGATATGGGAGGAAGGAAATGGGAAGAGGGGGAGGGAGTCTGGAGGGGAAAGGGGGAATTGGAGGTGTACAGATAACTTGAATAACTTGCATTGAACTTTAACAATATTTACAAAATTATGGGGTGCTGGGGAAAAGGAATAGGAAGAGGGGGAGGGAATTGGGAAGGAGGGGGGGAATTGGCCGTGTGCCATTTCTCCTGATCCTAGGACCCATCATCAAGATGGGCCCCTGGTGTTAATGGGCCAAGCATGCGAGGGGGGACAGGGGAGACAAGGTTGGTGGTCTAGGATGTTCCAAATAAAAGATCCAGGGGAAAAAGAAGAAAGTCTGCAGGCAGATGGCTAAGATGTTAAGGCCTGCTGTTTAGTCAGGGTAGATTGGTTCCAGGAGGGGATCAAGGCCCTGGGCTTTCAGGCCGCGCCAGCATGTAAGCGATTCGGAACTGGAACAGTATTTATTCTCTGTCTGAGAGGAAGTCAAGATGGAGGTGCAAATCATTGAAGAAATTAAAGATATATATGAACAGTCTTTGAAGGAGATCCAACAGATTGTGGAGCACTTCCATTCTGAGGTTGAAAAAACTTTTCAAAATACCACAGAGAAAAGGGAAAGAAATAATGATGAAATTACCAAGACAACTTCACAAACCAAAGACAAATCAATCATAGTTTGGGAATGTAGTCTGACATTAGAGAGGAATTATACATAAATCTTTCAACTCAACGGAAAGAAGAATTTTCAGTAATTTCCAACTAAAAAGACTAATTTGGAACTTTTTAATGAGGATATTAACAAGGTGGAGAAATCTCTGATAAAAAAGTTTATAATTATTTAATTATCAGGCCGAGGAAAAGGGATAATTTATTTTACCAAGATAAGGCAGAAGGAGTGACCTAAACTTAATGGGAAATAGGAACCATCTCTCTGGGTTTGATGTCTGTAGGTCTTAATCTGTTTCCAAATGTATTTTGTTTTATACACAATACATATATTATTCTTTTATATATAATGGTTAAGTAATTTTTTAAGCTTGTGAAATGACAACAGAAGTATATCTGAGAAGACCTGCTTATAAGAAAAAGTTAAAGAAAACAATGTATTATCTTAAAGAAATGTTTAGAGTAATAATAAAAAAGAGGTGAACAAGTACAAAATATCTAACGAGCTTAAGTTTTAAAATGTTGTGAAATATTAATGAAAGTTTAACTGAGAATATTTGTTTAGAAAAAGTTTAAGAAAATGATGTATTTGCTTAAAGAAATGCTCAGATCTGAAAATGGTGGAAAAGGGGGGAAAGGGAAGGTTAAAGGACTTAAGTGAATGCAGTGAATTTTGTTAATATAAATGATGACAGTATACAAAACCTATTAAGTGAAATAGAAATGCTTCTATTGCAAGGAGGATAAATTAGAATTTGTTAAATTGATTGTCTTATTTAATGCTGAAAATAATTTTAAGTAGGCTTTTTTATTACTTCTGGATTTTGTGCTTGTTGTGGGGAAAATGAATTTTAATTAGATAGATTGTTGCAATAGAAATGGCAAGTTATATATTATGTGTAAAAGCAAAACATTGTGACTGGAATGTTATTCGTACTGTGCCGAGAGAATCAGAAGTCAACATCTTTTTTTTCTTTTCCTTTTTTTTTCTTTCCCGTCCCTCTCATGTTCCCTTCCCTACCTTCTTTCCTCTCTCCCAATTCTTTATTTTTATTTTCTCTGTATCTTAATGTTGATAATAAAAACAATAAAAATGTACATTTTATAAATACAAAGGCTCAGTTCAGATGTATTACTAAGTCATGTTTTGGCATTATATTTATTTTTATTTAATGTGGACGTCTATCTTACGCAAATAACTGTGAATGGCTCACAATAAAAAAGAATAAAAGCCACATGAATACAAATATAGGCAAGCATAATGAACAACAAATTAAAAATTTAAAAAATTAAGCACCTTATATGTACTCTTTAGTGACAAATTTCATCAACGTCAGGCTTCACTAACAACCTGCCCCTAATCCCTGCGGGTATAGTCTTTCAGAAGACCATGAGATCAGGACCATGGGGATGGAGGATGCTATTCCAATGCAAAATGTACATCTCCTGGTTTGCACAAAATGCCAGTGTTTCATTGAGAGGAAACAGGGAATGGACTTGAGGAGTATGTCACCTTGATCCATCTGGTGGGATAGATAAAACAACTGGAGACAGTGGTTTCACAAATAACCTGGCCCTGTGTCATGTAAGGCTTTGAAGGTGAAAACTAGCACCTTTATTTGTACCCCAAAGCGTAATGGAAACAGTGAAGCCGAGGCAGCAAAGACATTACGTAAGTGAATGAATGAACTTACTTCACATTATCATGTGTCTTAAATTATTTTTCTAAGCAGTTCTGGACCAGGAATATCATATTTGTTATTTAGAGCTCTAAAGATTTTGTTCATATTTATTTACTGCTTCCTACAACTTATATGGATACTCTTACTGTTATTAATATCTCCCCTCTTCCTGACAGAAGGAATACATTTTAACTTTCCAAATCCATAGATAACAAGCTTACTTTAAAAGTAAAGTAATATCTTTACACCAACCTACTTTTCTAGTGTTGCAAGCAGTGGATCTGGTTCGGAACTGTTTTGTACTTGTAGCATCTGGTCTCTACTCAAGCGTATAATTTCAAAAAGTGACTGTGATGCATTTGACTGTCTCTGAAGAACAAGAGAGAATTTATAAATTCATAATACAGATTCACTATTTTCTAGAAGGCATAATTATACTTCAAGTAAGTAGTTGAAGATGTTTCCTCAGTCCTGTAACTGCAGAATCGACTATTTTAATGTATTGTCATAATTAAGTATATAATAATGAAGAAAATTTAAACTCTGTAAGCAGAATACAAGTAAACTAGCATATAAAACTAAATATGAATTATAAAATATATTTCTTACATCTTCATCTTGAGAAGGATGCACGATTTCCACAAGCCGCTGAATAATTTTCTCTTCATTTAACCACTGTGAAGACATATGGTAATTTTTTTAAAAAAACACCACCTTCAAGAAGTAAGACTGAATTATTGTATTTAACACTATTTAATACTAAAGTGCATTCCCAGAAATACTAAGATATTCAAAATTTGCAGAAAGGAAACTACAAGTACTATCAGTGAATGTAACATGCTATGAATTTACTTTGTTATACAATGACGTCATGCAAATAGTTCATTCTTTTTTTTACAATTTTTATTGCTTTTTTACTTAATAACAAAAACAGTCTTTAACACCAATGTAGAACAAATATGGCAAAGATAAAAAACATATTATAGTAAATCATTTTAACAATAAGTTGTACAGTTTTATACATACTTATCTAAGGCAAGTATTATTCAAATACTTATATATTTTAATATATTTATATAAATATTATTATTATTGTATTTTTATTTAACTTTTTATTTTAAACACTTGTATTCAATATGTAGAGCTAGTCATTCATAGATTACAATATTCCATCATCTAATAGATATCAAAAAATTAAAGAAATAAAGTTTGCTTGTTGTTAGAATGCTGTGAATCCTATCATGTTTATCATCCATTTTCCACACCTGGCGACGAAGGTGGTATACAAAGGACCAGGAACAAAGATGCAGAGGACAGACTAGGATAAGGCGACCTTCCAGCCTGGTGCACGAGGGAAGGAGAAAAAAACGGCATGTCTTTCATCCACCCCCCCAACACCATTTGACTCAACAAAGGAGCACTGGGATGATTTCATGACCAGATTTGCTTTCTTTATCGATGCACACAACCTGCCTGACATCTCAGAAAAATGAAAGAAAGCTCTGTTCCTCAGGCCATGAGGTGTTTGACATCGCAAGAACCCTATCCAAGCCAGGCACAATGCAAGAAATCTTGTGAAAAGATTTGTTAGAGAAACTATGAGCTCCTGCTCCCTCCAAGTATGTAAAAAGATATGAGTTCCGCTACCAGATGCAGCGAGAGGGAGAGACATTTAATCAATATATTGCAGCTCTAAGGAAGGCTGCTGCACATTACCAATTTCAAAATTTAGATGATAGCCTTCTGGATCAGATCATATTTGGAGTACGGAACATTAAACTGCAGAGAAGGTTGCTGGCAAATACAAAGCTAACACTACAAATTGTGTTAGATGAGGCAATGGCAATGGAATAATTAAACATCATGCCAGACTCATTGCAGAGGATCGCCGGGGCCCCAGCGACAGCGAGAACCGGGGCATCGGTGCATAAAGCCAGCTACTGAGAGCCAGAGAATGAGTCAAATGACAGTGCAGAGGAAGAAATATACCAAATCACGAAGCAGAAGGGGGACAACACACAAAAATGTGCCAGTTGTAGAAGGCTCCACCCTAGGGCAGTCTGCCGTTTTAAAGATGCCATCTGCCGCCATTATGGAAAAAATGGGCACTTGGCATGAGTCTGCAGGACTGCCTTATCAACCACAACTGCATCCTCAGAAGAAACACGGAGAGCGCAACCTTCAAGGCAAGTCAGGGGAAAATGACAACCGCGGAAACCACAATCCACCCAGGACAGCTCGGACACTTTTAAAATACAGATTGCCGCTACCAAACCAAACCAGAACAACAAAATCCAAGCAATAAGAGAGATAGGCGGCAAATGCTGTAAAATGGAAGTGGACTCCCGATAGGAAATCACCATCATTTCCTGGTCCCGCCTGAAGCAAGTCTGCCCTGAATTCAACTGGAGTCAGTTGAAACCACAGCCCCTGAAACTCACTGATTATCAGGGAAACAACATCCCTGTCCTGGGCAGAGCCACCGTTCCTGTGTCTTACAATGCTTTTAGCTGCCACTAACAGTAGTCGGGGGACAACAGCTTACACTATTGGGACTGGAGTGGTTTGAACCCCTTGAACTGGGAGTGACTGGTGTTTGCTCCGTGGGAGGCAACTGGAGTGAAGACCTCATTGCTGAATTCAAAGACATTTTTAGTGAGGAGCTATAGTGGTGCAGTGGTTAGAGTGCAGTACTGCATTCTACTTCTATTAACAGTCAACTGCCAGTAAGTTCAGCAGTTCGAGTCCCACTAGCTCAAGGTTGACTTAACCTTCCATCCTTCGAGGTCGGTCAAATAAGGACCCAGATTATTGAGTTCAATATGCTGATTTCTGTAAACCGCTTAGAGAGGGCTATAAATCACTGTGAAGCAGTATATAAGTCTAACTGTTATTGCTATTTACCCGGGCACCCCAATCTCAATTAATTTAAACCCATTAGTTCAACCAATTCATTTAAAGCCTGGAAGAGTTTCCTTTTTCCTAAAGCTAAATTGGATGCCTAATTAGATAAGCTGATCAGGCAGGTTGTGCTAGTCCCTACTCATCATGCGAAATGGGAAACCCTTATAGTCATGCCAGTGAAGGGGGACGGTTCAGTGAGGATTTGTGCAGATTACAAATGCACACTAAACAAAGCGCTCCAACAAAGTGCTTACCCGGTACCGGTGTTACAGCACTTGTTGCATTCCCTTTGGCCAGGACAGATTTTTGCAAAATTAGACCTGGCCCAGGCCTACTAATAGCTGCTGATAGATGGCCCAAACAATCGTGATGCACAGGGGGGCCTTCAAATGCACCAGATTATAATTCGGAATAAGCATTACCCCTGGAATTTTCCAGAGTGCAATGGAAAGACTCTTGTGCAAAATTCCTGGGGTAATACCTTTTTTTGATGATGTATTAATTACAGCTAGGAACAGGGAACAGTTAGATTCTAGGATAAGGGTGGTACTAAATTTAGGGGAGCTGGACTCAAATTAAAAAGCAAGAAAGGCAAGATTAAGGTGCCCGAGGTCAAGTTCCTATGATATAGGATAGACAGGAAAGGATTCTACCCCACCATTGACAAAGTGTGGATGATAAAAGAAGCACTCAAGCCTAGGAACAAAACCGCTCCAGACGTTCCTGAGGCTACTGAACTTTTATAGTGGATTCTTAAGGCAAAAAGCCACCATGTCTGAACCTTTACATAAATTGTTAACAAAAAACATCATTTGAGAATGGGGCTCTAAGGAAGATAACACTTTTAAGGCAGTTAAGAATTTATTGTCTACTGATAGTTTGCTCATAAGTTATATTTCCACCCTCCCATTAGTTCTAACATGTGACTCTTCACTTTCAGGGTGAGCGCAGTATTGAGTCACGGACTGCCCTCGGGCAGGGAAGCCCCAATTGCCTTCTATTCGCACACTCTTTCCTCACCAGAAAGAAATTACAGTCAAATTGACAAGGAGGCGCTTGCCCTTGTGGCTGGCATAAAGCGCTTCCATGAGTAACTGTATGGAAGACAATTTGCGATGTTGACAGGCCACAAACTGCTCCTTGGCTTGCTGGCAGGAGACCAGCCCACACCGCCTGCGCTGTCCCCCTGATTCACCCACTGGATGGGTTTTTGGGCTGCTTATGCCTACATGCTAATACATCGGCTGGGCAAAGATTTGGAGCACGCATTCGCCCTTAGCAGATGTCTCATGCCGTCCAGAGACATAGATTCTCCCTTGGATTGCCCAGTGCTCCTAATTGATTGCTGCCAGCCTGGGTTGGTGACATCTAGGCTGGTGGCCAAATACGCGGTTTCAGACAAAGTCCTGAGAACTGTCCTCAACTGGGTATGGAGAGCATGGTTGGCTGGCCCAGTGGGGGACGAATTCAAGCCATTTCTAACCAGACAAGCTGATCTCTCCGCCCAGGAAAGCTGCCTCCTATGGGGGGAAAGGGTGGTGCTGCTGGAAGACCTAAGGCCCAGAGTTCTAAAGACATTGCATGATGGCCACCTGGGCATCAAGCACATGATGTTTCTGGCAAGGGGCTGCGTATGATGGCCTAACATGGACAGGGTTATTCCTGAGTGGGTTGCTGGGTGTAGGCTCTGCCAGGAATCACAGCCGGCATTGCCTAAAGCTCCCCCCACCCCGCCAGAGACTGGGAAAAACCAAAGGCACCTTGGTCCCAAATCCATGCTCCTGCCTGTGGTGGATCTTTCCTCCAGCTTTTTTTTTTTTTTTTACTTTCCTGGGCGAAGGCGCGCGTGTCCGCAGAAAGGGGTCTGCATGCCTGCTGTGGCACACGTGTCATAGGTTCACCATCACTGGTCTAAGATGTCCTTATATGTCCAGATTTTTTCTAGATTTGCTAAATTTGGGTAGGTAAGTGCCTCTATTAATGATACCCAGATGGTATTTTCAAATATATTTTTTGCTTTATTTTTTCCCAAATTGTCAATAATGCATTCCTCAAAAAGTGCCTCTGAAAGTATCTATGTACGTTATTTTTCTCATTCCACAGGAATGTGTACCAACTCATCTGCAAATTGTAACCCTTTAGGTGTAATATTCTTTTGTCCCTTAAAGTAATCCATTCTTTGATCCAAACTAGAGCCGAAGTCTGGTGGTACATTCTCCAGTCTGGCAAGCCAAATTTCCCACTTTTTCTTGCTTCTTCGAGTAATTTTGATTTAATTCTGGCCTTTTTACCTTGCCATACAAATTTTAGCGTTACTGTATCTAGATCCTCAAAGAATTTCCTTTCTAATTTGATCGGTAACATTTAAAATAAGAAAAGTATCTTAGGTAATAGGTATATTCATTTTTATTGTGGCAATCCTTCCCATCATTGACAGAGTTAAATGCTTCCATTTTTCTAAGTCTATTTTTATCTGATTAAATAGCTTAGTATAGTTATCTTATTTTAATGTTGAGCATCTGGCTGTTATATTGATTCCTAAATATTTCACTTTTTTTACAATCTGTAATTCTATCTGTTCCCGTTGATGTATCTTTTGTTTCCCTGTCATATTTTTGACTAGTATCTTTGTTTTTTCTTTGTTTATTTTTAGATCTGCCACTTCTCTATAGTCTTCTATTTTATTTATTAATTTTGGAAATGTCTCTGTTGGGTCCTCTACTATAAATGCTAAGTCATCTGCAAAAACTTGCAGTTTATATATTTCTCCTTTCGTGGTCAGTCCTTTGATTTCTGGATCTGACCTTATGTTTCTGTTTAGTACCGTATTTTTTGCACCATAGGACGCGCTTTTTCCCCCCCAAAAAGGGGGGGGAAGTGTCGGCGTCCTATGGAGCGAATACTCACCCCGCTGCTTGGACTGGTGAGTTCCCGGCGCCCCGCGGGGGGGGGAATCGCTCTGCGCGATGCTCCAAAGCCAGCTATATTCGAGCGTCGCGCAGAGCGGTTCCCCCCTCCGCGGGGTGCCAGGAGCGCGCCGGTCC